>JACEFZ010008246.1:0-20000 GCA_014155875.1 Cepaea nemoralis
TTTTTTGTCATGCCTGTTTCGCCTCTAGGTGGGTAGCTAATCTGCTCTATGACAAGTCTAGTTAGCTAAAGTTTCTTTAAAAAAAGGTGATAGGCTTACACTCAGCCAAAAGGATAGGGGACTGTACTATCACCAGATGTGTTGTTTCTACCCTTTAGGTTCCCTCCCCCCCCAAGGACCCAAGGGGAAACTCTACAATTTTTGGGGAAAGAAAAAAAAACCCATTTGAAGAACACCAGTTCAACAATCAATAAAGTTGCATACAGAAACGTAACTTACGCTAGAAGGAAGTTGATTCACCAAACATAGTGATGATTACAGATGCACCATACAGCATCAGACAGTAGTAACTAAATGAGAACAGTCTAATAGTTACCTAGTGTTATATAATCTCGTGTAATAGAACACAAGACATTATACTTGAGGCTAGATAGACACGAGTGAGGATCCAGTACAGTAACAATTAACATTAATGACTGTGTACACACTACAAAGGACTTGTGCAGTTTGTTCAGGAACATTAGGAACGGACATTGTGTAGAGTGCAACCCGGTCCCTGATTAACTCTTAATTACCACCGGTGTCTATTTCGGATGTTCATGAAATTGGATTACCAGAGGTCTACAGAGGCAAAGCATTATCCGGCAAGATGGTTTCGGCAACGGGTGAGACGTACTTGTTCTGACGTAACGTGCTGTGGTCTATCTTTGCTGTGATCAGCTGACTGAGTTGATGTCTGAGAGACAGAGTCTACACACTTTATAGAACACGTCACACATTTTCTTCGCATACACGTCTCATACACGTTACACTTTTATTTTAATAAATTAATCTTATTAATTTCTAGAAGCAAGAGTTGTTGAGTATGTTGCGTTGGGGAAGTATGAGAAGGGGGCATAGTACGACAGTGTGAGAGTGATAGGAAAAGGTGTCCATAGGCTGATGGAGTGTGTTGGACGGAAGCTGGTGGATTCTCCAGAATATTGAGGGGGAAAAAAAATAATATTATAATGTGGGTGTCGGATCTCCTCACTCCAGGGACGACACTTTAAAGGAGGACACGACAGGAGGACACGGACAGAGGACACGGGCGGAGGAAACTGACGGAGGACACGGACGGAGGACATGGACAGAGCTGTATGGGATAACTAAAGATAGAACGGCTTGACGTGAGTGGGTTGAGCGCCCATGTCCCAGTGGGTTATACAGGCAGAAAGAGAGAAGAGGAGAGTGGATACGATAAGTTGGAGAACACACGCATTCGTATTTTTGAGCAATCATACACGATTCTGGGAAAACAAACAGTAGACATAAGTATTGATAGCTGCAGATAGTGTATGTTTTAGTATATAATAAAACAGTAGAGAGAGGAGAGAGAGAGAGAGAGAGAGAGAGAGAGAGAGAGAGAGAGAGAGAGAGTCACAGACAGACAGACAGACAGACAGACAGACAGACAGACAGACAGACAGACAAGAAGAAGAAGAACAAGAAGAAGAGCTGCAAGAATGTTTCAGAAAAAAACACGCCAAATAGACACCGATGCAGTGGGAATTCATGTGACGTTATTTAGACAAAACGAGGAATCTTGGGATGCCTACGCTTGGTAGAAAATGGGACGCACACAATAAACGTGAACGGTTCTTTCATAGTATAACAGTGCAGGGATTTGTGTTGACATTCCTGGGCGTAGTCCCGTTTATTTAGAAGAAAGGGCGTTGCACCCTTGATAATACTTCTGAAACTGCGTTTCATGTTGGTCGGTTGGTTGGTTGGTTGATTGTTTGGTTGGTTAGTTGTTTGGTTGATTGTTTGTTTGTTTGTTTGGTTGGTTGGTTGGTTGGTTGTCTCATCTGCGTTTCTCTTCCGAAGACAGGTACATCATACCTAGTTATATACCTCCAAAGGTCAGTGTGTCTGACTTCGGTATGTATTTGTGTGAGATTTGGTATGGATTCTATTAACTCGCGGGTAGGTTTTACTTCCAAACAACTTTGCCAGACCAGGGGCTTTACGGCCTACTTTTTGCGATTTCCATCTGCCGTGCGGTGTTTAACATGCATATGGATCTGTATTTCATCCTTATCCGAAAAGACAAGACACCGATCAAGGAAACTGTGAATACATTAGATACCAATGGTGTCTAGAAACATTCCCAGCCCAGGGTTGGGATTGGACCCCAAATCTTCTGAGCCCGAGATGGACATCTTGACCCGACAGAAGAATCCCTCTCTCTCTCACCCCACTTCCTAGGGTCACTGGTTGTGAAGACGCTGAAAGCCTGTTAAGTCCGATACAATGACCTCCAGGTCATCTTTACCCCATAAAGGGTGCATATCTATCGGGATGAGGCTGGTGTAAACACTGACCTCCTGACCCGGAACTGAAATGTCACATCCACTGGGAAAGTTAGTTAGTTAGTCTTTCCTCTTGAGCCTAAGGCAGCGCATAGGGCAGAAGTTATGGCTCTCCATGTCTGGCGGTTCGCTGCTACCTGTTGTAGATCCTGGATGTTCACTTGGCCGGTGAATGAGCCTTCTCTGATGATGGTTCTACGCAGGGTCTCTCTTGGTCTTCCCCGTTTTCTTTTCCCTACTGGGAAAGTGTTGCTAAATATTTTCCTGATTCATATTTCCACTGACTCCACCTAACTTGCCTCTCGGCAGAAGTGAAATTCCAGTACTTGTATTGAACATCCCGCAGGTTTTGAGCTTGGAGAGGGAAGGCCTGTTTCTGCATCACAGTTTCTATGTTGGAGATAACATTTCGGTACCGAGAAGAAAGTCTGCACCAAAATCATTCTCATAGATTCAAGCTCATTCCGGGGTTCAGACGACCTAACCGCAATTGAAATGGACTTAACAGCTAACTTTCGGTCTTCCAAGGATATACAGATAACAACAATAACAACAACAGTAGCTATTAAAACTGCAATCTGCATAATTTAGCGGGCCCGTTGGCGAAGCCAACATATATCCGCAAAATGACACATGATAAATAGCACGTTCACACCAATACTATGCTACCAATATCATACTTGGACATTATCCAAATCACACTTACGAAAAATAACACATATGAGATGAGATGCTTGAGAAGAGCTTCCAACTTAACTATCCGAGATCAATAGAAATTATGCTATCAGACAGACAGCGGGATCAACGCCTTGTGCCATATTTATTGAAAGACGGAAGATCAAATGGTTCGGCCATCTCGTTAGAATGCAACACCATCAACTACCAGCACTGGTACCACATCAAAGGAGATATGATACTGATACAATAGCGAGAAAACGCCCAAGAAGAAAATGGATTGACGACATCAAAGACATTCTACAATCACATGGAATTACACCATCCAATGCCAGGCATGCCGGCTTCGTGGCTTAGAGGTTATGACGTTTCTCCGTAATCTCGTATACTCTCGTCAGTTAACGTGATGACGGTTCAAATCAGTAGTCGTTCGAATCGCATCGGTAACTTACGGGGTATGTGAGCCGGCCGCTCAGAAAGCAATGGCAAACTACTGAGCGTAATCTTGCCAAGAGATCAACATACAGCTGAAAGATGCTGGTGTTGACAGCTAAGTCCTGTAAAGGATATGCTTTAAACAAACAAACAAAATGCCAGGCATCGGGCGCTGGTACGTCAACTATCCCTCCCCATGACGCTTGACGGCAGAAGTGGAAGCTGGTGACGATGTTTTTTTTCGCTCGCTCGCTTTGAACTCAAGCGTAGTCTATGCAGGCTATTTCTAGTAGCACTGGACTGAATTTTGCGTGTGGATTAGCTTTCCTTATTGCCAGTGTTCAATCAGGCGAACCCACTCCGACTTCAGAGGTACGTGTAATTTACGTGAAATACGAGAAGTCAACATTTTAGTCGAGTTGACAGGTTTAGATTGACGATATAACTCCCTCGATTTCACAGTTCCCCAGATTGGGGTACATGTACATTGCAGAGATCTATTTTGAAAAGACTTGAACATTAACACATAACATCTTATTTGCACACCCTATTTTAAAAAGATGCGACATACCAAAGGAGCTCAAATTCACTTCAGCAAAGACGAAACAATAAACAGTAAGGCTAAGGGCGAGGGGTTAGAAGCCAAATAGATGATGAAATAAATATAGTAGCTACGCCTCCGTGCAACATTGCAGAGCTTTCTGTTACCCTCAAACATTCCCACGCGTTACTATACATTGTAACTCGCCTGCCTAAAAAAAAAAAAAATATTCCGCGGGTTATAACGTAATTTACAAAGTTGACACTGATTCAGAAGGCTAGGGGGTGGGGGGTGAATAATTTTGACACTTACCAGATACACAATTAGGTTAAATGGCGGTATTTTTGTCACGCCTAGCGTAACCTACAATCCAACCACTCCGTGCGCTGGAATTGTGGAAATGGCGGGAAAACGTGGAAAGGCGGAGCCTGCACAAATGTGTGCAAGGTCGTTCTAGTACGCAAACACCCAAAAAAAAGAAGGTTATTCATTGAATTGCCTACGCACAAAAGTAACTTCCTACACACAATTGTAACATCTAGCCACGGAGGTTGTTTGCGAATTTCTTCATACGCAGTAGCGCCAAGCAGGTTAGATAGTAAGCATAGTAATCATCATCAAACGCCATGCCGAATGGCGGGAGAGATCATGTCTCTGAACACACTGCGATATTCAGCAGCATGTTCTCAATTCGTGTGCTTGATAACATTTTTCCGACCAATGATAGAAGATTGTCAGGAGTCCGCCTTTCTTGTTTTTGTCTATCTCTCTTTCCACCAGTTTTTCCTCTCATAATATGAATGGCAAACTACTGAACGTAAACATGCCCAGGAATCACGAACAGCCAAAAAATGCTGGGGTTGACTGCTGCGTCCGTAAACGATATGCAGCTAATTACACTAAATGTGATCATCACTGATGACTACCTCTGTTTCATGTTGATGATCAGCTGTCTTTGTGTCTTAGCCTGTCTCAAAACATTTAGATTGTTCATGTTTGCTGTCCCAGCAATTCTTAGCATTATTCTGTAAAACCAGATCTCCGGGGCTTTTATTTTACTAAATTGTCCAGAATTCACAGCCATGTGTTTGTTGTTGTTGTTGTTGTTGTTGTTGTTGTTGTTGTTGTTGTTGTTGTTGTTGTTGTTGTTGTTTATATTTCCCTCGCTAGTTTAGAACTCAAGGGTAACCCATACGCGTGCTACTACTACTACCCCTGGCAGTTGACACTACTGGGGAGTGCACTGGACTGATGTTTGTTTGTGGAATTGTTTTCTCTATTACCAGTGTCCCTCGCCATCAGGTGAATCCACTCAGACCTCAGAGCCACATGTTAAAGCTGTTTCTATGTAAAATGTAAGAATGTTTGTTTTAGCTTATGAGCAGGATTTATTGTATAAGATGTTTTCATTCTATAAAATTCAGTTTTTGCTTGCCATATTCTGTTCTCATAAATGTAAATACCTAGGAGCATTCATAACATCTCAAGAACGATGCACAACAGAGATCAAGGTTAGAAGTGGTAAAGAAAAGGCTGCATTTCAGAAAAGTATGTAATGTCCTAAGTTATTTTTTATTAAATGTCAGAAATAGAGCACTGAAATGATATATGGAAGCTTGTTTGTTGTTTGGCAGTGAATCATGGAACGTGCTTGAATACATTTGGAAAAGGTTAGACGTAAAGGAGAAGTGGTTCCCGAGATAAGTTACTCATAGCTATTGATTAAAGTAATGATCTGTGTTGTGATACCTCAGGCTGATCCATCCAGCACTGCTCAGTGATATCTGAAAAAATATAGGAACCTTAGACAACAGCCAATATCTGCCTGTTTGCAGGGGATTGTGACAGCCATCGACACCAACAGCAGGTTCATTTTCTAGGCGACTTTACATTCTGTATCTTGCCATTTCTTTCTGAACGAGAAGTCAACAGTGATGCAAAGTGACCGGTGTTGGGGTTGAAACCCCCCCCCCCCCCCCCCAACCGTTATCAGCTAACCAGAAATTGTTACTTTACCTCTGCTAATCTCAGATGTTACTAAAGTTCATTCTGTCTTAGTTTTTATCTTAAATTTTGTTGGCCCAGAGAGTAATGACATTAAAGTAACATCTAGAAGAAAGAGTACACAAGAGTACAGAAGACTCCCCTTCCCCACCCCCGCTTGCTCTTAAACATCCGATGTGCTGATGCCGAGGTAACAGGTTCAACTCTAACACCGGCCAGTTGAACTAAAACGTTAACTTCTCGTCCTTGACTTGGGGATGTAAATTACAAGTTCACCTGAAGTCGGGGTGGGTTCACCTGATGGCGAGGGACACTGGTAATAGGGAAAGCTAACGCACACGCCAAAATCAGTCAAGCGCACCAGACGTAGTAGCATATGTATGGACTAAGCTTGAGTTCAACGCAATAACAACAGCAACAACAACAACAACAGCAACAACAACAACAACAACAATAACAATAACAACAACAAATCCGCCTCGATAAAAATTTCGAACCCATGACCGGCAGGCAAGGGTTAAACCACTACGCCATCACGACAGCTACTACAACCAAAACGCCCGGAGCGAAACCAGAGAGCGTTAAATAGAAGTAGGTCATGCAACATGGCGCTGTAACGGTGCAGCTATTCCAATCTGCAGTATTTACGCCCGGGCTGACAACAACTGATGTAACACTACAACAGATAAGTGGGTCACGAGGACATCCTCTTAGGACAAGTGGTGTTGCTGCTGCGTTCCCAAATATGCTATACTGTAAAACGCTTAATAGTATACTATAGTCAATTATTCTGCGATTTTTGGCGAGTGGTGGTGTTGGTGGGGAGGAGGCGGGGGGGGGGGGGGGGGGAAGAGAGGGGAAGGGAGCGGTTGTTAAGTGTTTGCTCTTATACTCTAGATTGTTAAAGTACACGTTGTGGTTAATGATTAAGTAGTAGTAGCAGTAGCAACAGCAGCAGCAGCAGCATCAGCAGCAGTAGTAGTAGTAGTAGTAGTAGTAGTAGTAGTAGTAGTAGTAGTAGTAGTAGTAGTAGTATGCTGAAAGTTTTAACGCAATCCCGCGTAAACGTTTCTCAGGTGACCGCGGTAATTGGTCGTATCTCACACCGCTAGATGGACTTAAATGTTGACTTCTGGTTCAGAGGATGCCTACGTTCAAGCCTACAACATTTGATGGCGTTGTCACATCACAGTCCCATAGTTAATCAGCTCTTGTTTCCGGGTATTCTATAATTAAATAGTATCCACTGTCTTTTCTGCTCGGTTTTGTGTGTGTGTTTTTTTTTTTTTTTTGGGGGGGGGGGGGTTTCGCTCGCTTGCTTTGAACTCAAGGATAGTACATACACGCTATTTCTAGTAGCACTGGACTGAACTTTGCTTGTTGGTTAGCTTTCCTTATTAACAGTGTCCCTCGTCATCAGGCGAACCCACTCCGACTTCAAAGGTACTTGTGATTTACGTCCCAAAGTCAACGACGAGAAGTCAACATTTTAGTCCAACTGATCAGTATAGGGGTTGAACCACTACCTCATCATCAGCACACTGGATGTTTAAGAACAGGCGCTCTTATCCATTCGGCCATGCCGACTTCCTTTTCTGGTTTTGATAAAGGTTTGATGAGTGCTTCTATCCAGGTCTGTCAAACCCTGCCTAAGTTCCAACAAATATTGAGCAGCAGCTTTGCTTTGGTTTTCTTGATTACTTAATTAGATATTCCATCGATCCATTGTGGCTTTTTCATAACTGGGGGTAACTTGTGCCTCCAGCTTCTCAGGTGGAATTTCATTCTGACCTTTATGGTGTTGTGTCTTTGGATTCTATTGTTGTTTTCCTGACCTGATGTCAATGTCTTTAGCAAATGTGTTTGCAAGATAGTTTACACCTGACAGCAACAGGACATCTGGCTGATGAATGAGAGCCATTTGTTGTTTTTTTTAAACTGTTAGTTTATAGGTGAAAGTTCTTCACAGACACGCCACTAGACGATGCCAAGAGGAAGCAATGTCTCGTAGCTGTGTAGAAAGTAATCTACCCACCAGTCTCAACAGCTAGTAGACACAAGCATGAACTGGTTCTACATTTAGAATAGTCTCAACGAAATGTGTAGGGAACATAACATGAACATTAGCACAAGTAAAACAGAGGTAATGACTGTAACTAAAGAAGAAAAAGCAACAACGATTCACCTAAACGAACATGCCTTGAAACAAGTAAAGAGTTTCAAGTACCTAGGAAGTATAATATCATCAAATGGCAAATCAGAAGACGAGATCGAAAATAGATGTAATTAGGCAAACCAACTCATTGGACAAATGGCATAAATACTAAAGAACAAACATGTATCAATAACTACTAAGAAAGCACATTACAAAACAATCTTCCTACCAACTCTTTGTTACCAATGTCAACCCTGGACAATGACAGAAAAGAGAAAAGAAAAATCATAACAACAGAAATGAGATTCCTGAGAAGAATACTCAATGCATCAAGAAGAAATAAGATCAGGAATGAAGAAATCAGGACTAAAGTGGGGGTTGTATGAGCACTAGATTTAATTAGAAGGCAACAAGTCAAATGGTTTGGCCATGCAAGTAGGTTACCAACTAACAGTATACCACAACAAGCAATGATGTACAGACCAGAGGGAAGTAGAGGAAGAGGCCGACCACGTAAACGATGGGCACAGAGAATAACAGAGTCCATGGGAATATCAATACATGAAGCCCATAAGCGGGCACTCTCCCGCTGTTTATACTTCACTTCGACACCGCAAGGTACAAGAGGGACATGATGAGATGAGACGAAATGAGATGAGATGAGCTGAGAGATTCATTCATTCTTTCATTCAAGAATGTACTCGAACATTCATTCATTCACTCATTCATTAATTTATTCACTCCGTCATTAGTTGATACGATATTTCATTCATTCATTCATTCATTCATTCATTCACTTGTTCGACAATTGTTGACCCAGCACTTCGCGCGGGACTGCTGAACTACAAGTAAACCATAAGACATTCATCTTCTTCTTCTTCTTCTTCTTCTTCTTCTTCTTCTTCTTCTTCTTCTTCTTCTTCTTCTTCTTCTTCTTCTTCTAACCTCAATCTTCAACATCAATGTTCTAGAAAACATGAAGACATGCACCTTTCGCGGCTGGGAACCCTGCATGGTCCCGGTCTGACATTAGTCACCGTCCCGGCGACACAATATTACCGCCTTCATCAGGTGGATGGATGTATGCAGCTCTGTTCGCTGACGTTCCCACGCTGTGCATTTGGTCGTGCATCGTGCACTTCCATGGGATCTTAAAAATAAACACTAATTTTAATATAGCTTCAAAGAACTCACATTAACAGACTATCTCAGGTGTGTACGGTAATCCCCACCACCCCACTTGTTATAAACCCCCTAAGAAAATTGTATGGCACTCATGAGTGTCAAGATTTTATTTCAGTTTTCATGAATAAAAATCGCTAGGAGGAAACAGTCTAATTGTATAAGTGAAAAATGTTTATCTTGCGGTTGGCGGTTTCGTTTGAAGAGAGTGTGTAACCTAAATATAACTGGGGCGTGGCGAATACCAAACTTATCTCTAGCGTCCTTCGACCAACTACGTCGTAATTGTAACGTCCTCACTACTGCGTTGTATGCGGCTTCGCTGTTTGTCATCACAACATCACGTGGTTGGATAAGTGGTTTCTGCGTGCGTGCATGTGTATGTGTGTGTATGCTCGCGTGATCGTACAGCTTCTCATTTACAAATTTACTGGTGTTCACAGACGTAGAAGCAAGAAATACAGATTAGAAGACACGCCAGACAAACATACAAATTGAAAGCTGTCTCGTCATCTAATCTCATCTTATACCATTCGGGGTTGAGTTGAAGCACAAACAGCAGGATAGTGCCCGTTTATGGGCTTCATATATCGGGATTCCCGGGGCTTTTGTTATTCACTCTGTTCACCGTTTACATGGTAGGTTTCTTCTTCTGGTTCTGTTTGGCCTGCACATCATTGCTCATTGTGATATATTATCAACTAGTGGCCGAACCATTTCACTTTCTTTTTTGAACACTGTAGTTACCAAACTGGGATTCAAACCTGTCACCTCCAAGTAACAATTGCGTCTCGCTGCAGGAATAATGTGTACTTCAACGTATGATCAACTTATGGGGTTTTAGGTTCGAATATGCGTTTGATAACTATTGATTTCAATTATTATGCTGTCTAGCGTGTCCTCAAATCTCTACTTCTTTCTTCTTCGTCTATGAGCGAAAGTCAATATTTGTTTTCCCCTCTTGCTTTGAACTCAAGTGTAATCCATACACATTCTAGTATTTTTAGTATGAATAAAATTAGCGGAACTGCGGTAAAGCTGCATTACTTTGTGTTATTTTATATTGTTGACTACTTCTAGTGCACTTGGCTGATGTTTGCGTGTGGTCTAGCTGTCCCTATTACCAGTGTTCTTAGCCATCAGACGAACCCACTCCGACTTCAGAGATACTTATAATTTACATCCACCGAGTGAAGGATGAGGAGTCAACAGTTTAGTCAAACTGACCGGTGTAGGGGTTGAACCTGCTACCTCGGCATCAGCACGCCGGATGTTTAAGAGTCATGCTCTTTTATCTATTCGGTCATGCTGATCTTTAATTTATAGTTTTGAATGTAATGGTAATGTGAAGGCAATTGCTTCAGATCAACTTACAACTAAAAATTCTACCACGTGTCAACACACAGATTGCCTGAATTAACTTCTAGAAATACAGAAATGGAATGCAAGCCATATATTTTACTTAGTCCCGACTTAACAGTCTCAAACTACTGGTGCCACTCTAAGTGCCAAATTCAGATCTACTTATGAGACCTTTCACTCTACTTCAACGGCCAACTCTATGTTTAGAGTTCAGCCAGTATTGGTTAAAAAGCAATAAGACCTCAGAGTCATGTTTACAAGTTTGTATTATTTCAAACATTCCAAACGGTTCTTGTTCTGTCTATTTACGGCTATTCTGCGCAATCTATGCATGTATATATGTGTGTATATGTGTATGTATATTTATATATGTGTTTAAAAAAAGTTAATTGTATATCATTTACGTGACGTTGCAGTCAACACCAGCATTTTTGCTGTTTTGATGTATTGGCAAGTTTACGTTCAGTAGTTTGACATTGCTTTCTAAACGACCGGTACCCATACCACTTCGTATTTAAAAAAAACAACCAATGAAACGCGTTCTGCTACCAATATATGTATAAACTGTTATAAGTTTGTATTAATTCAAACATTCAAACTGGTTCTTTCTCTGCCTATTTATCGCTACCCTGTGCAATCTATGCATACATATATATATATATATGTATGTATATATGTATATATGTATTTGTATATGTGTATTTATATATGTATAAACAGGTATAAGTGTGTATTAACTCAAACATTCAAAATGGTGTGTTTTTTCCCTGCCTACTTTCCCAAGTCTGCGCAATCTATGCAATGAATATATTATGTGCATTTGTATGTAAAAATGTATGTATATTTAAATGTGTATATACGGGTATAGCCGGCTTCCAGGCGGTGAGGTTAGCGACTTTTCTCCGTAATCTCGTATACTCTCGTAAGTAACATGACGACGGCGAGAATCAGCAGTGGTTCGAATCGCGTCGGTAACTTAGGGGTATGTGAGCCGGCCGCTCAGAAAGCAATGGCAAACTACTGAGTGTTTATCTAGCCAAGAAATCAACAATCAACTGAAAGATGCTGATGTTGACGGCGATGTCCTGTAAAAGATATGCAAACATATATATTATACTAGCTGACACGACCCGGCTTCGCCCAGGCCCTGGAGGGGATCTATCTATCTATCAGTCTGTCTGTCTGCTTGTTTGTCTGTCTGTCTGTCTGGCTGACCCGGCCCGGCTTCACCCAGTCCCTGGTGGGGAGCATCTCATTTAATTCATATAAGTAGTCATATAAGCTCTCCCGTTCCCGACTATCTGTCTGTCTGTCTATCTGTCTGTCTGTCTGTCTGACCCGGCCCGGCTTCACCCAGTCCCTGGTGGGGAGCATCTCATTTAATTCATATAACGTAGTCATATAAGCTCTCCCGTTCCCGACTGTCTGTCTGTCTATCTGTCTGTCTGTCTGACCCGGCCCGGCTTCACCCAGTCCCTGGTGGGGAGCATGTCATTTAATTCATATAAGTAGTCAAATAAGCTTCCGTTCCCGACTATCTGTCTGTCTGTCTATCTATCTGACCCGGCGTGGTTTCGCCCACCTCCTGGCGCACAGTAACTTAAAAGAATGTCCTTCCACACACCATTCATTATTTTTAATGAAAACTGTTTTTAATCACCGACATGAAAGTTGATAAGTTCTTTCAGCAGAAAAAGATGGGTTACAATGTTATGCATTGTGCATTATTTTTATGAAAACTTTGAAAATGCCTTAAAGATTATATCACTATTTATTATAACTTATATGCCTGAAAATAACTATAGACAAAGAGTGTAACAATAGTGCAAGTAAGTCCAACAATATGACCATAAAGTATATAGAAATGTTATTAAAAGTTATGCCCCTTGAAATAACTTTTCTAGAGTGAAGTCCCCCTGCTATATATAAATTATATAATGAAAAATGACAAAGTAAATGTTATTAAATAAGTAGAAGATTTTACACTAAGAAACTATTATAGTCGGTTGCACAGGAATGAAAGGAAGAGGTGTAGAAAATTTCATCTCAATCGGATGTACCGTTATCGAACGCATCCAATACACACAAACAAACAAAGTCACATACACTCTGTTTTATAGATATAGATACGGGTATAATCAAAGGGACTTAAGCATGTATATAGCATAGGACTTGGCTATGCTTACGTCCAGCAATGATTGTCCGTGTTCGCGGCCGGCCTAATTCTCCAGCTTAGTCGGACTTCTGTCTGTCCAGGCGACATGCGTTTCTGAGGCTGAACTTGTCTCACAAAATACCTGCCAAAAATGTACATTTAATGAGACATGACAACTGGGAATGATGCTATCATAATATAATAACCTATGCATATGATGTTTTATTTCCCCTTCACCATATTTTCAGAAAGTCATCCCCCCCCCCCCCCCTTTCGTCATTCCTACCTAAAAATTTGGCCCGTGCCCCCCTTCACCATATTTTCAGAACGTCATACCCCCACCCCTTTCGTATTTCCAACCTAAAAATCCCGCCCTCGCCCCTACACAGTATACGTAATAATGGAAGCTAAATGTAATAGCACATACTAAAACAGGTCTAGACGACCACATAAAACATGATTTATGGGTCTACTTACTATATATATAAAACAGAGTGTATGTGACTTTGTTTGTGGTTTTGTTTGTATTGGATGGGTTCGATAACGGTACATCCGATTGAGATGAAATTTTCTACACGTCTTCCTTTCATTCCTGTGCAACCGACTATAATAGTTTCATAGTGTAAAATCTTCTACTTATTTAATAACATTTACTTTTTCATTTTTCTATGAAACAGATAGACAGTTCTATATAGCAGGGGGACTTCACTCTAGAAAAGTTATTTCAAGGGACATAACTTTTAATAACATTTCTATATACTTTATAGTCATATTGTTGGACTTACTTGCACTATTGTTAAACTTTGTCTATAGTTATTTTCAGGCACATGAGGTATAATAAATAATGATATAATGTTTAAGGCATTTTCAAAGTTTGCATAAAAATAATGCATAATGCATAACACCCATCTTTTTCTGCTTACAGAACTTATCAACTGTCATGCCGGTGATTAAAAACAGTTTTCATTAAAAATAATGAATGGTGTGTGGAAGGACATTCTTTTAAGTTACTGTGCGCCAGGAGCTGGGCGAAACCACGCCGGGTCAGATAGATAGACAGACAGACAGATAGTCGGGAACGGAAGCTTATTTGACTACTTATATGAATTAAATGACATGCTCCCCACCAGGGACTGGGTGAAGCCGGGCCGGGTCAGACAGACAGACAGATAAACAGACAGTCGGGAACGGGAGAGCTTATATGACTACGTATATGAATTAAATGAGATGCTCCCCACCAGGGACTGGGTGAAGCCGGGCCGGGACAGACAGACAGACAGATAGACAGACAGACAGACAGATAGACAGACAAACAGATAGTCGGGAACGGGAGAGGTTATATGACTACGTATATGAATTAAATGAGATGCTCCCCACCAGGGACTGGGTGAAGCCGGGCCGGGTCAGCCAGACAGACAGACAGACAGACAGACAAACAAGCAGACAGACTGATAGATAGATAGATCCCCTCCAGGGCCTGGGCGAAGCCGGGGCCGGGTCAGCTAGTACTTTATAAAATGAATTTTAGAAGGGTGAGACGTACAGAACCGTAAAGTATGAAGGGTAAAACAAAATCAAGTAATCGGTTATTGTATTAATGCGATCTTGAAATAATCGTAATTTATCCCCCCCCCCCCCTTCCCCAGGAAACCTTAAAATTCCCCCCTGAGGGGGGGGGGGGATTCCCTACCTGTTGAGAACCACTGTCTTAAACATTCCCGAGGTGACAGGTGTCTGCCCGGAAATTACCTGAGCAACGCACTTTGAACTTGACATTGTCCTTGTTCTTCTTGGTCTTGATAGATTTGGTATCTTTCTTTATGGCCGTGAGCAGACAGTTTTCAATTCGTTCTGGCATAATTCCGGTTAATATTTTCCTTCCACTGCCGGAACAAACATAAAACAATGAAATTATTTTGGTGTGTACAAAGTCATGCATGTATGGAAAAGAGAATGTGGTAGACGATGTACTGAGGAAGCGAGAAAATGGAAAGACCACAGAGTAGATGGATTCGAGATGTGATGAACAATTTACATAAGACGACAACAGGGACATAACATCTGGCTTATGATAGGGAGAAGAGTCAAAAGGCTGGTGCGGCAGTAAAGTAGTCCACTGGACAAGCAACAGGATAATGAAGGAACTATGTATCAAGTATGGGGAAAAAAAGGGAGAGAGTAATGCTAATACAGTTTGGAAACAATAGATTAATAATATTTAGTTAAAGAGAGGTTGGGAACCACGGTAGTGTAATGTCTGGACGCATGCCTGCCTGTCTGTTATTACTGGTTCGAATTCATATAGGAGCGGATTCCCCCCCCCCCCCCCCCCCATAAAATGGACATTGTCTCCTGTACCAATCAAGCTTAAACTGGATACCTGGAAATGCCTTGAGAAACGAAGGCCCCGCTGTCATATTGACCTCATTCTCAAGGAGTGCCGATTAATCTATAAAAACACTGGTCTAACACCAAATGCCCAGAACTCTTTATGGCTAATATACTAGATTCTTCTAATCAGAGCTTAATTAGATCCATCCATCCATCATGTGCCATGCCGGTAAGCGTGGGCGGTCATGTTCTGCCATCTCACTCGATCACCAGAGTCATGGATCAGCTCCGTGTTTCTGTCTCGACCATGCCACAAGGCCAAGCCATCCAGGTACTTGCTTCTAGGTCTTCCCCTTGGTCTGTTCCCCTCGATCTTACCAGTTGTCACCAAATTCTCCAATCCATTTCTTCTCATAACATGCCCAAAGTATTTTGACTGTCTACGTCTAATTTCTCTAATCAATTTACGATCTTCATTTGTTTCTTGAAGGACTTGTTCATTGGTCTTTCTGGCTGTCCATGGTATTCTTTGCATTTTCCTCAGAAACCACATCTCTACAGCCATCAGATGTTTTTCAGCCTGACTGCTCATTGTCCACGCTTCACATCCATATAAAAGTATAGGTTCTATGTAGCATCTCAACACTCTCTTTCTCGTTTCAATTGACATCTTTTTATTGGTCAATATGTTTTTCATCTTGCTAAAGGCTACTTTTGCCATGGCGATTCTTGTTCTAATCTCCTCAAGGCATCTCCCATCAGATGTTATTACTGTTCCGAGATAATTGTACCTACTCACTTGTTGAAGAATATTCCCATCTACTTGTATATTACATTGTGGTATTACGTCCTTCCTAGTGACGACCATAATCTGTGTGTTTTTACAATTTAATTCTAACCCTAGTTGTTCACTGTGTGTAACAATCGCATCTACTAAATTTTGCAGGTCCTGTTCATTGTCTGCAATCAAGACTGTATCATCTGCATATCTAATGTTATTGATGCATCGTCCCCCAATGTTGATTCCTTCCATATCTTCAATATTTCTGAAAATACTTTCACTGTACAGGGAAAACAGATCTGGAGACATTACACATCCCTGTCTCACACCCCTTTTAATAGGCTGATATTGCTTACTTCATTATCAACTCTTATGGCAGCTTGTTGTTTCCAATATATGTTTTTTACAAGTCTAAGATCTTTTCCATCAATTTGTAGATCTTCAAGCATCCTTATCATGTTGACATGTCTCACTTTATTTTAGTTTCGCATTGTTACTGTCGTGTTGTTTTTCAATTTCTCTGCAATTTTTCTCAAGCCATGTTTCTTTTGCCTCCTTACATAAGGTTCTGACTTTTCTGTGAATTTCTTCATATTTGGCAGGATTATTTTTGTTCTGTCTTCTTGTTTCCATTAGTTGTAAAATTTCTTCAGTCATCCATGTCTTACGGCCCACTTTCTTTACTTTTGGAATAGTTTTTTCTGCTGCACAACTGATTGAATTCTTCATCATTTCCCATTGATCATCTACATCTTGAAATAGGATCTCTAGATCAGACAATATATCAAATTTGTTCTTTACTTCTATATTAAAATTATCTTGTATTTCTTTGTCAGTTTTCAATTTGCACAAGTCATTTTAGGGTTTCCTGCTGTATACTTGACTTTCTTTAACTTTACCCTCAATGTGCCTGTAATTAATCTGTGATCACTGTAACAGTCTGCATTTGGAACTGTTTTTACGACTGTTAACGCATTTCGAAACCTTTTGCTAATCAGGATGTAATCTATCTGGTTTTTAATCCTGCTGTCTGGACTCCTCCATGTCCATAATCTTCTAGGGTGCTGTTTAAACCAGGTGTTTCCTACAACCATTTCTTGTTCTTTTGCCCATTCTACAAGTCTGTATCCTCTTTCATTTCTCTCTCCCAAACCATGGTTGCCTACACTGCATCCATCGCCTTGCTGTCCTATTTTTGCGTTGAAATCACCCATTATGATATTTATTTCTGATTTTTTGCAGTTCTTCAAAGCAGACTCCATGTCATTATAAAATTCCTCTATGCTTTCTTCACTGCATTCACTTGTTGGGGCATATACTTGAATGACATTTATTTTAAAAGGTCTTCCATTTAATTTTACTAATAGGACTCTGTCTGACACAGCCTGATATCCTTTGACAGAATTTGATGTTTGCTTATCTAATATAATGGCTACACCTCTTTGCTGTTCTTCTCCCCCAGAGTAAATAATCTTACAATCCTCTCCTGTCCTTATCCCTGCTCCTTTCCATCTCGTTTCCGATATTCCTAATATGTTAATCTTCTCTCTCTTCATTTCTTTTTTGATGTTTTCTAACTTTCCATCTGCATTTATTGTTCTAACGTTCCAAGTTCCTACTTTCAATGATATTAATCTGTTGCACCTAGTAGCCTGTTGACGGTCTGGAGTCACCTGGTGCGCATGACTATCCCTACCGGGCGAGGTTGCTCCTATGGAGCACCCATTTACGCCGTTTCTCTGATTATCGATGATTTCACACAACATGATTTTCTTGGCATGTGTAAAGAAGGTAGTTTGCCATTGCTTTCCTTCCTAGCAGTGACCATACTGGTCAGTGACCGTAGCCATTGTCTCCTCAAAAAAGAGATCCTCTGCCTACCGTCGTGAAGGTGGAGACCATAACCTACAACTATCTGTTGGCTGCTCTCCATCTTCATCCACAACCTGCACCCATGGCTTCACGTAACCCTGATCGGGGGGCTAAACGGGTACTCCACCTTGCCCAAGGGTGTCCCGTAGGCTAGCGGAGGGAAGGAGGCGCCTTACTTCTCCTTTGATAGGGGATACCCCTACCCCGATGCAACACTGTTATTGTATATGGTGTATTTTTAATGACTGCGTGTTTGAAAATATTGCCGGTCCAAGTTTTGTATTCACCCTCTGTAAAGCTCATGCAACATAATCAATTACTCATGTGCCATGCCGGAAAGAGTGGGCGGTCATGACTTGCCATTTCACTCGATCATCAGAGTCGTGGATCATCATTGGCACCTTGCCGTCTTGACAGACGATAGTTTGTAAGGATGGAGTTATTGCCTCTCCATAGCACAAAGCCTGGGCTAAAATATAGAGATCATGTGTTGCCCATGCAGCATGATCCCTCTCTCGGCCTGCCTAGTTCACTCCAGAGGAAAGGTAACACCTCTACATCTGGAACAAGACAAGCTGCAGAAGTTGCCGGATCAGCAAAGCAATGCTCTAATTGTCCGCCTGTCGGAGCTTCGATCCTAGACCAGCCGCCAACCAAGGCTTAGGGCCTGGTCTGCCCTGCCATGACACTTTGTCTTTAGGTTGCATTTCCTCGCACTAGGGTAAGGCTTGTACCCTCCCAATTGCGCTCTTCCGCCCGAAGCCGTTGGCACAATGTGGGGTGTCGGGTTTGGTAAGCGCCGCCCAACTTTCGGCGCTAACAGAAAGCAGGTAGTACCGTCTACTGTTATACGGTAGATCAGTCATATCTAACTAAGACCTGACACAAATGGATCGTTGGTCGTGGATCAGCTCAGCAACATAACAGGTAAATACAAAACTTGGACCGGCAATATTTTCAAACACTGCACAATCATTAAGAATACACCCTATATATATATATATATTTATAGGATCTGGAGTGACATCCTGGTATGAGTCGGTATGACCAGGTTCCTATAGTGCAGTTTCTGCCTATAATTAAAGTCTGCGCAGTCGTAGTTGAGACCGAATTATTCGGAACGTTCACCCCTGCTGAGTTTGTTTACGGACGTAGCCTGATAATGCTTCCCTTTTCGCGGGATTTCTGTCCTTGTTTTCATCTTTATGCGCACGCAACACCACCCTCTGGCACGCCACCTACCGTTGATGCATATGTTAATGCAGAAAATATTAATATCGAAATCAGAGATCGCTTGTTTGCAGACGCACGGTGTTTATGTATGAGGTGTATCATCCTGTTGCTGATCCTTCTCTCATCACGGCCCGCCGAAAAGTTTCTCTATTCGTTTGCCCGTTCTCCGGTCTCATGCGCCCTCATACACAAGATATTTGCACTGTCCTCTATCCCTCTTCGTGATGGTCGACTCCTGTCCTTTATTCCAGGAACCATGCCTTCCACTACTGTCTTCCCTAGCCATTGCGACGTTATTTTGTTTAGCACGCTCGCTTTGAACCTAGGCTCAGTTCATACACATGATATTACTTCTAATGCACTGGATTGATCTTTGCTTAAATTAGCCTCTTTCAGACAATTGTTGTTAGTTACTTTGGCAGTCCAAGGAATTCTCACTAGTTATGTACGTACGAATAAGAAAATAAAAAAGAAAAGAAAATGCATGGCTATTTAGCAACAAATAGAAATCAGGGTCATGTGCATCAGGTTCATCATGTCGTAAAAAAGTTAGTGGCATATACTTTTCAGGACGTGGCAGTCAACCCCTGCATCTTTTGGCAGTTTTGATTTCTAGGCAAGTTTACGTTCAGTATTTTGCTATTGCTTTTTGAACGACCGGCACTCATACCCTTGTATGTAAACCAATGCAAGTGTCGGCTTCCAAATAATTCACAGCTGTGTTTCAAACACGGTATGCGGGATTACCAATTACATTCCTAACTCCTTCGGCACAGATTTGGTCCTAAGACTAGTATTACAATCGACCTATTACGTCACTACGCCCTATCCTCACAGGTGTGGGACTGTTGCCCAGCCGTTGTTACTGGAATCTGAATAAAAACACACAATGTGACTGAGAAACTATGCCTATGGAAAAA
>JACEFZ010008246.1:22500-67500 GCA_014155875.1 Cepaea nemoralis
ATTCTTCTCTTCCCTTTCTTATGCCGTAACGTAGTCACTGTATGTATTTGTGTGCTGATGAAAGCTAATCGCCGCAACGTCCTTGTATTTTTTTGTATTTATGTTCTGTAACAGAAATGGCAACACCCCCCCTCTCACCCACCCCCACCCCACCCACCCTCTGCATTACTTTGTGCTATTTTATGTTGTTTAAAAACAATAGCAAACTACAGAATGTAAAATTGCCTAGAAAATCGCTCACAGTCAATTAATGCTGGAGTTGATTACGACGTTCTATCATAAACGTGCAACTGACATCTTTGACTGAGTAAACGTGATATCAAAATGCAATAAGTAAAAGCAAAGTAATGGAAACATAGCCTGTTACATGGAATCGCAGCTTGAAAGATTGACATGCATGTAAACTATCGAATACTCCAATATGAACATGACAAGCAGCAAAGGAACTAAACGTTCTTTGCAATAAAATATGTCTGATATTGTAATTGGAATAGCAAATCTTACGTTGGAAGAATCAAACTGTGATGTATGCTAGGGAAAAAAAAATAATAATATAACAAAATTATTTAGAAGAATGCAGAAATATCAGTAACGAAAGATGCCAGTAATATATGAATCAAGTCAATGAACCTAATACAGTGGGAAACATGCTAAAGACGGACAGTTAAAAAAAAAATTAAGCGGGATTAAGCAAAAATATCACAAGAACAAATACTTTAATACAAGATTAAATACTTTTCATTGAATACCAGTAAAGACCCAACCTAAAGATTAAAAATCAACATATGCTTAATTTATAAGTTTTTTGCGCTTTCTTGAGATTTAAGTTACGCTATTTCTTTCGAATCTATTGTATATATTGTATTTGTTAATGTTTTACATTCCTCTACGACACAGGAATCATCATAATAATATAAAGGAGATAAATGTCGAAATAACTTTGGGACAAATGTATTAATACGATCGTCTTTTGCTGCTAAGTTACGTGAAATATATGTTCGCTTTGAACTCGAACATAGTCTATACAGCTACTTCGAGTAGCATTGAACTGATGAACTATCAGGCGAAACACTTCGAATTGACAGGTACTTGTGAGGATAAGTTAATAAGTAAGTCACAAATGGTTGTAGAAAAATAACTACACATGATAACAACCTGAAACCAGTTTATTTGTATACATACATTGTCCCTTTATTTCTCAACATAATTTCCACCATCATTGATGCACTTATCCCATCGTTTTATCAGTCCTCCCAAACCGGCTGCATAGAACTGCGTGTTCGGTTTTCTAAACCACGTTTTCACTTCATATTTAACTTCGGCGCCATTCGCGAAATGTCTCCCGCCAAGGTGGGTTGTCAGTGTTTTTGCTGACAAATGTTTGTCCCGTAAAGCAGTGCATAGCTGGGTAGAAAATGTTACAAGGGCAAGTCAATAAGTATGTCACACAGTTCTGTGGGATGGCAGGAAAATCAAAACAAAGCACGCAGTTCTATGCGGCCGGTTTGGGAGGACTGATAAAAAAGATGGATAAGTGCATCAATGTTGGTGGAAATTATGTTGAGAAATAAAGGGACAATGTATGAATAAAAATAAACTGGTTTCAAGTTGTTATCATGTGTAGTTATTTTTCTACACCCATTTGTGACTTACTTATTAACTTACCCACGTACGTCCACACGTCAAGGACAAGAAGTCAACAGTTTAGTCCAGCCGACCGGTGTAGGGATTAAACCCCTTACCCCAGCATCAGCACACAAAAAAATGATTAAATCAGTGGTTCTCAACCTTTATTTGGCCCGTGCACCCCTTCACCAAATGTTCAGAATGTAATTACCTCCTCCCACCCTGTCGCATTTCCTCCCTATAAATGCCCCCCCCCCCCTTTTACACAGTATATGTAAAAATGGAAACTAAAGTTAATAACACATACTATAACCAGTCTAAACGTCTACATAAAATGTAATTTGCTGGTCGACTTACGCTATAAAACGAATTTCAGAAGGGCGAGAAGTACAGAATCGTAAAGTATGGAGGAAAAAACAATATCAAGTAATCGGTTCTTGTAATAACACGATCTTAAAATAATCTTAATCCCCCCCCCCCCCCCGAATCCCTAAAATCCCCCCATCTCTTTTCTTATCGGGTGTGGGGGGGGGGAGAGGAATAATTCCCCACGGGTTGAGATCCACTGGCTTAAAATAATTTTTAAATGGAAACGCGCGAACCTTGAACTAAGGGAACATGCTCTTACATCTAACTCTGCTCTAACTATGCTCTTACAATTCACTATTATTAGTTATTTCCCGTAGACCATGGTTGTGTTTTTTTTAAAGTTGCATATCCCTTACATGACGTTGCAGTTAAGACCAGCATTTTTAAGCTGCTCTTGATGTTCTTGTCAAGATTACGCTCAGTAGTTTCCCATTGCTTGCTGAGCGACCGGCTTACATACCCCCCGTTAGTAACCAACTGGACGTGATCCGCTACCGAATCTCGCGCAGCTGTCTTTCCCCCACGTGGATATATTCGATTACGGAGAAAGTCGTAAAACCCTCGGCCAGGGAGCGCCGGATCATAGTTTACATAGATAATATGCTCCACGAGTTTATTATTATTCTGATTATGTACCGTTGATGCTTTACTGATTTGAATTCCTATGATTACATAGACTTTTACAGATGTAAAAAAATTGCAGTTGTGGTAGTGTATATCTGATATACGGCGCTGTGACCAAGGAGTTATAAATGCAATTCGTCATCCCGCATACCGCGCTCGAAACACAGCTGTGGGAGATTTGGAAGCAGACAGTCTAGCGTTGATTTTCATATAATGGTATTAACACCGTTCAGAAAGCAATGGCACACTGCTGAACGTAAACTTGTCAAGAAATCACAAACAACCAAAAAATGCTGGAGTTGACTGCGATGTCCTGTAAAGGATATACAACACATGTGTTTTCATATCTGATAGCTTTGTCGACAAAATACCAATAATACAAGTTGTTTGTACATTGACATTGGGGTGGGGGAAGGGGGGGGGGGGGGTAGCTTATTGTTGCGCCCATGCGTAACACAGTTAAACCAGGTATGAATAAAACTGAGTTTTCTTTTTTTTTCAAACTTCTGGAATCATCCGTTTAGGATGATATAAACAGCGAGCTATATGATGCCCTAAATATCGGTGGTCATGACTTACCAGAGATTCGATATGCTGATGATACAGTATTGCTATCCACAACACAGAATGGTATAGAAAACCTAATAGCCTCAATCCAATTGAATAGTGAAAATCACAACTTATATCTTAACATAGCAAAAACTAAGATAATGCATACAGATAAAACTACTATGGAGAAAGAAATATATGTTAATGAGGAAAAATTGGAGGTGGTGGAAAATTGTGAATATCTTGGGTCATTGATTACCAACAACGGTGACACAATGAAAGAAATTAAACGACGACTATCAATTGCTCTTCAAAGACTAAAACAACTGAATAAATTATGGAGTGGGACAGACAGAACTACAAAAATTAGATTTTTAAGAGCATGCATCTTTCCCATTGCAACATACGCCTGTGAGACCTGGACACTTACTAAACAAGCTGAACAGCGCATAAATGCCTTTGAATATAAATGTTATAGACGAGTTCTAAGAATATCTTGGGTAAAGAAAAGAACAAATGCATCCATACTTCAAGAGCTAATATTGAAGAAGGTTGGCTATTAAAGACGATAAAACAAAGAAAATTGAAATATTTTGGTCACTTGAAACGTCACTGAAAGTTTGGAGAGAACAATAATGGAGGGGTATATGCCTGGGAAGAGAGGAAGAGGAAGGCCAAAGAGAAGATGGGTGCAGGATGTGGCGGATGATCTCCAGATGGGTGTATCGGACGCGGGACATCTTGCTTATGATCGAGAAGTTTTCCAGAAGGTTGTTATGGGAGCGAGGTTCTGCAAAGGACATGCTACTGAATGAATGAATGAATGAATGAATGAATGAATGAATGAATGAATGAATGAATGAATGAATGGAATCTTAGGTCTGAAGTGCAGACCTGCCAAGGAAACCGGTATGCCGTCGCATATTTTACAAGGCGTCATCAGATGGAAATAGGCCCATAAAAGCAGCTTCCCCGATGTACTCACATTGTGGATCCTCGTCGTGCAAGTTTATGTACTGAGATGATAAACGAGAGAAGACTGAGACGTGTATGGAGATGTTGGTGTGTTCACTAACGGCGGTACTTTACAAACCAGACCAACCTACTGACACTGAAGTGGGTGATCTTGTCACTGGTCATGTTCGGAAGGATTCGATCGTGGTTGGTTAGATCTGTCTCGGCCAGGAACTGACCACTATAAAGATGGCCGGGTGTGCCAGCTGTGCATTGTTGTAACAGCGATGAAGGCCGTTAGCATGGCCGAATGGATAAGACCGCTCGTTCTTAAACTTTCGGTGTGCTGATGTCGATGTAACCGGTTAAACCTCTACACCGGTCAAATGGACTAGAATGTCGACTTCTCGACCTTGACATGGGGACGTAAATTACTAGTACCTCAGAAGTCGTAGTAGGTTCACCAAATGGCGAGGGAGACTAATAATCGGGAAAGCGAATCCACGGCTAAAAACCAGTCCAGTGCACAAGAAGTATAGCACGTGTATGGAATAAGCTTCAGTTCAAAGCGAGCTAAATGCAAAAAGCTTCTTTTCGAGGACTTCCTGGAATGTGATATGCCCGGACAGCCACGCTTAAGGATCCAACAGTAATCTGTTTTCATGTGGGCATCCTAAATTCCCTTGTAGGATATATCCCTTGTTTTTATATCTTGATGAAATCCTTCACCTTGCTCCTCACTAAAGTCGCCAAGATTCTCGGGAAAGAAATGTAAATGGTTATGGAGGCAGTGCAATTTTTATGCTCATGTTAAATCCAAGCTTACAAAATCTCGACAGCATGTTTTCAGCTAATTCAGAATAATTTTCTGCTTTAAAGTTACCCAGAAAGTTTTGCACAACTAAAAAAAAAAAATGATGACCAGGCTGTGGACTCCGTTATGTTCATCGAATAAATAAAATTTGGATCGTTTATTAACTTTCTTCTTCTTCTTTCGTTCACTTGAAATATGTCTATAACTGCAATGTTGTCTCGTGTATGAATTTAACTGTATTATTTTTATTAGTTCTATCACTGGTAGCCTGTGATGTTTGAAGACTATATTTTCATTAAGGTGAGTTGTTTTTTTTTTTTGCAAGCAACATACGCTTACTTTTTCTTGGTACAAGATGTTTTCTAATTCTTTTTTTTTTTTTTTTCTGTTTTTTGCTTTGCTGATTCCCTCCAGATTCCAGTGCATTATTTTAGTCTTTGTTTGGTACGGCTCGGCGCTCTATTCTCAGGTCCCCTAGCTGCACAGGACATCTGAGAAGGACCTCCAGTCGGTTTGTTGGGCCCTTTCGTGGCATAGGGCACGGCACGGCACTGCACCTAATTGCGGGTCAAAAGTAGGGCGAGTACCAATACGTTTTGCAGTAATGTGCATATCTCATTACGTAATTGCATGGCTATCTGATTTCTGTGGTGCGCCTCCTGGCTGGTTGCTTCCGTCTTCAGCACCTTTCCTTTACTAGAGCAGACTGTGGGCTTACTCGAATTTAGATGCGTAGGCACGCACACACTTGTCTGCGCTTGTATGTACATACATACTCATCTAGAGCATTCTGGTTATTTTTCGGCACCAGAAACTCGCCGCCGACCCTTCTACTTTTAGTTAAAACAGGTCCGCCACGGGAAGGCCAGGGGTTGGACTTTTGCTGTAGAGGTGGCTAATGCATGAGCCATGGGGTATTTATGCAAGGTTGTTTGCTCACCCCAACTCTGCGCACCCGGGCTCATAACAGCACAGTTTTGAACCCATTAACTTTCTAATTTGAGTCCATCAACAATTCCAGCTTTAAGTTGTTGAATGCTCAATTCCGAAAACTTTTTGCATAAATAATTAATATAGGCACCATCTTTGTTCAGTGCCTTGACAAATTGCTTACTCAAGCCAAACTTTATCTGTAATGGTGGTCTGTTCTTGGAATTGAGTCATAGGCCTATATGTTACCATTGTGTAAGAGAATACCGTACAAACATATATTTTAGAGCTGTCAGTGAAAAGTCGCCATTCATCTTATATATAAAAGGCAATCTCCGTCTGTCTGTCTGTATGTCTGTCCTTTATGCGTTCGCGAACGGTCCATCCGATTGAGATGACATTTTCTACACGTCTTCCTCTCATTCCAACGCTGCCAACTGTGATATGTTTAGTGTGAAATCGGCTGCTTACTTAATATTATTTAATTTTTCATTTTTCATTATAATTTATATATAGTGAGAGGACTTAACTCTAGAAAAGTTATTTCAAGGGGCATAACTTTTAATAACATTGCTATATAACTTATAGTCATATTGTTGCACCGTTTTCAAAGATTTATAAACTCTTTGTCTATAGTTATGTACCGGCATATGAGTTATAATAAATAATGATACAATCTTTAAGGCATTTTCAAAGTTTTCATAAAAATAATGCATAATGCATAACATTGTAACTCATCTTTTTCTGCTTAAGAAGTTATCTACAGTCATGCAGATGATTAAAAACAGTTTTCATTAGAAATAATGGATGGTGTGTGGAAGGACATTCTTTTAAGTTACTTTTTCTTTTTGGTATTCTTCTTCTTTCGTTCGCTTGAAACATGTCTACAACTGCAATGTCGTCTCTTGTATGAATCTAACAGTCTTTTTTAGTTCATTCAGCGGTCCATAGAGTTTATCTTCCACTGTTGTCTCTCTAGGCCAGAAGGTTCGCCTGGATATGTTGTAGATTGGGCAATCCTGGAGTATGTGCTCTGCTGTCTGCGACGCCAAACCACATGTGCACATGGCTGAGTCACCAATCTTGAATTTTGTATACAAGTAGTTGCGTAATCTATTGTGTCCTGTTCTGAGGCCCAGAAGAATGACCTGTTATGATCTGTCCATAACGTGGTAGTCGTCTTGAGTAAGGTTTGGTATGAATTTAATGAGACGCTACCCGCCAGGAGCTGGGCGAAGCCACGCCGGGTCAGATAGATAGACAGACCCACCTTTTCGCTGCAGTTATCTACAGGCATATGCGTTATAATCCTCCTCCTCCTCTCCCCTCCTCCTCCTCCTCCTCCTACCCTCTTCCTCTTCCCCTCCCCCTCCTCCCTCTCCCTCCTCCATCCTCCTCCTCCCTCTTTCTCCTCCTCCTCCCTCTTTCTCCTCCTCCTCCCTCTTCCTCCTCCGTCCTCCTCCTCCTTCCTCCTCGCCCTCCTCCCTCCTCCTAATCACTCCTCTTCCTTCTTCTTCCCTTCTCCTCCTCTCTCCTCCTACTCCCTACTCCCTCCTCCTCCTACGTCCTCCCCCTCATCCCTCCTCCTCCTCCTTCTCCTCCCTTTTCCTCCTCCTCCGCCTCCCCCTCCTCCTCATCCCTCCTCCTCCCCCTCATCCTCCTCCCTCTACCTCCTCCCTCCTCCTCCCTCCGCCTCCTCCATCCTCCTCCCTCCTCCTCCTCCATCTCCCTCCTCCTCCCTCTCCTCCTCCCTCCTCCTCCTCCTGCGTTCTTCTCCTCCCTCCTCCTCCTCTTTCATCCTCCCTCCCCCTCCCCCTCCCCCTCCTCCTCCCTCTTCCTCCTCCCCCTCCCTCCCCCTCCTCCTCCTACTCCCTCTTCCTCCTCCTCCCTCCTCCTACCTCCTCCTCCCTCCTCCTCCTCATAATCACTCCTCCTACCTCCTCCTCCTCCCTCCTCCTCCATTCTCCTCCTCTCTCATTCCTCCTCCTCCCTCATCCATCCTTCCCCCCTCATCCTCCCCCTTCCTCTCTCCTCCTCCTCCCTCTACCTCCTCCTTCCTCCTCCTCCCTCCTCCTCCTCTCTCCTCCTCCTAATCCCTCCTCCTCCCTCCTATTCCTCCCTACTCCTCCTCCCTCCTCCTCCCTCCTCTTCCCTCCTCCTCCTCTCTCCACCTATCTCTTCATCCCTCCTCCTCCTCCCTCCTCCTCCCTCCTCCACCTCCCTCTTCCTCCTCCCAGCTCCTACCCCTCCTTTTTTTCTTCTGCTGCTGCCGCCGCTCCATTTACCTAAGTTAATTGTTGGGGAAGATGTAAAGACCTTTCAAGTGCTCTTTCTAATGCTTTTTGTAAGTTGGTCTTCGTTTATCTAGGTTGTTCTAACTGCAACCAATAAATGATTAGACAGACAGGCAGACAGACAGACAGACAGACAGACAGACACAGAGGGAGGGAGGGACAGACAGACAGACAGACAGACAGACAGACAGACAGACAGACAGACAGACAGACAGTCGGGAACGGGAACTTATATGACTACTTATATGAATTAAATGAGATGCTCCACATCAAGGACTGGGCGAAGCCGGGCCGGGTCAGGCAGACAGACAGACAGATAGGCAGACAGACAGACAGATAGATAGTCGGGAACGGGAACGGGAGCTTATATGACTACTTATATGAATTAAATGAGATGCTCCCCACCAGAGACTGGGCGAAGCCGGGCCGGGTCAGCTAGTCTTTTATATAACTTACACCCATTTTGTTTACAAAACCTCCTACATTAGTACAAAACACAGGGTTGTTTTCTTTACAAAAGAATGGGAGAAAACCGTTCTCTCTGCTGCGATAAAATGTAACCTTTCTTTCAGTAGTCAGTCATTTTGTTTCTTTCAATGTTGAAGCCAACAGTTCTGAAGATTTCTTGGAAAGATATAGACGTCGGATTAGATCATTCAGTTCACGCTGGTCGAAGCGTTGAGCAGCTGGAAAATCATCTTCGAAATCACTATGAGTATCTGCCTGTACGGCGAGGAACCACCAGTCTGCACACCAATAAGCCAGACATGGGACAACGGATACTCACGCAAATCTCAGGTCCTGTATGACACCACACTGATGTTGGACAACAGGATGTCTTCATCCGACATACAGGACTTCGCGCTGGAGCTCAAGCCAACGAACACAAGCAAGCAAGCAACTATCACTGTCACTTGTCGTTCAACATGCCACTGCTGTTTCATCTTCTAGCAGTGAATCCGAAATCTGACTGAAAGTTGGAATTGGTATGCCATCTCCGTGTGGAACAGGTCGTCTAGCAGAATCTAAATGCGGATATTTCCATTTGTTTTTGATTTTTTCCATTAATTTTTCTTAATATCGACAACACAGAAATAACAGTCACATAGTGGTTTTTGGGCTCTCTCCAAACCATTGGAATTACAAATTTTACAAGGGACTATATAGCAATAGTTTTTGCTTTCTTTTTTCAAGATCCTGATATTGAAAATATTGTAATAATACTAATTAAATACACAAATGCTTGTATCTCAAAATCTAGAGCTGCTACGGACAAATAAATATGATAATTTGATTTAGTAGGCCTCATTTATGCAAAATCAAGTGTAAAATGTTTGGCTTTCCACGGACACATCCTTGTTTTGCTGAATACGTCTTTAGCGCTCAATGCTTCTTGAAAAGAACAGGGTGGAAGGCATGGAGATCGTGATAGAAGAGGCTGGGACGGACCAGCAGGTAGATAGACAGGCGAAATTCCAGGCACCTAGAGCATGAGGGTGCTTAAGGCAGGAAAGATAGCAAGAGATAAAGAGACCTTTCGGAGGGCCGTCATGAGAGCCGCGTTCCGCAAGGGCCTGCTATATGATGAACTCAACATTAATGTTAATGAGATTGTCACAATCATATTTGGAATAAAAGAGGAGCTCAAAATAATTGTTGACGACATCGCGAGATCTCGCCTGCCGGTGGAAAGATGAAAGAACGAACGCAAGAAGAGACCAAGCAGCCATCTGCAGGATGTGACGATTCCTTGGGTGAGTCCAGTACCAGGGCGCCATGTGTCTGTTCTGCTTTTACGGAAGCCTTAGTGGATGGCGGTGAATGCCCGTGGTCTGCCCCTGCCTTCCCTTGAGGGCTGACCGGGATGTCTTCAGATGTTCTAAATGGGCCAGCGGGGATGGGAATAACAGTGAGTGTCAAACGTCCTACGAAACACCCGGGAAGGTAACCCGGCCAATAAATGCCTGAAGAAGTCGGATGTGTCGGCCGAAAGGTGCAAATATCGCAGCTTTGCCGTAAGGAGGCACAACGCAATTACGTCAAAAACAACTTTCTGGACGAACGCAGACGTTAAAGAAGAAAAAGAAGAAGAAGAAGAAGAAGAAGAATAAGAAGAAGAAGAAGAAGAAGAAGAAGAAGAAGAAGAAGAAGAAGAAGAAGAAGAAGAAGAAGAAGAAGAAGAAGAAGAAGAAGAAGAAGAAGAAGAAGAAGAAGAAGAAGAAGACGAAGAAGAAGAAGAAGAAGAAGAAGAAGAAGAAGAAGAAGAAGAAGAAGAAGAAGAAGAAGAAGAAGAAGAAGAAGAAGAAGAAGAAGAAGAAGAAGAAGAAGAAGAAGAAGAAGAAGAATGAGAAGAAGAAGAAGGAGACGAACGCAAGAAGACGAAGATCAGTGACAATGTATTTCGCAAAATCATTATCACTTGTAATCATTCAAGAACTCTTTGTGTAATCACAAAACACGATTACACATACGTTTGTATGTTCAGGTACAGTTCAACACGAAACAGATTACACACGTCTTTCAACATTAAAACTAGATCATCAAACCAGATAGCAGACGGTATGTTGCAAAGCGCACGTGATTTTGAAACATTTGAAAAAACCAATGTCTAAATACCAGCGCTTGGTAACAAAATAGAACATTATGTATTGCAGCGGTGGTTCTTACAATGTTTTTCTTCGGCCACCATCTGAACCAGGGTGACCAGATTGGCTTTTAAAAGCCAAATTTTGCAAATTTGGCTTTTTAAAAACAGGTTTGGCGTCAGAAAATCAGTTTGGCTTTTTGGCTTTCTTTTGGCTTTTTTACAATTTGTAATGGTATATGCCTCTTTTTTGAATTTTTCAAGTTACTTGTTGTCTTGTGTTACTATTTTTAAGCAAAAACAAATGCAAAATGATAAGCTTATCTGGCCATGTTCTATGCGCACTGAAGCACTGTGCAGCTTACTGTTTAGTAGTTAAGTTTTCAAATTAATTATACCTTCATAGCAATCGCGAGTCGCAACTCGCAAGTATTTCTTATTAATATTATTGACTGAACCTATTATCATGCCAAAGTGGAAACCATCTTATGATACTAATCGGAAATATAATGATCAATGGGAAAAGACATTTGTGTGGCTCAAGAAATCCACTGACGGTTCTGAACAGGCATATTGCAAACTGTGCCATTGTAATATTGTTCCAAGATTTTCAAATCTCGCAAATCATGCAACAACAGAAAAACACAAGCGGAGCGCGCCATCTTCTTCACAAAACAACACTTCCAGTGGTGACAATAAGCAAGAAAATTGATGACAAAGTTAAATTAGCTGAAAATTAGGATGAAATTGAAAAATGTAATCAATCATTAAAAAATTGCATTGGTTTTGCATCCGATGGTGCTTCCAGTATGGTTGGATGCAACAATTCAGTTTGGTCCAGAATGACAGATGTATCTCCTTCATGTGTTCAGTATAAGTGTGTTTGCCATTCATTAGCATTGTGCATCAAATATACAGTGTCAAAACTACCTTAAAACATTGGACTTTTGCTGACAGAAATACCAAATTGGTTTAGACATAGCAATCTAAGACGAGAAGCATTTAAAGATTTATTCAAAATTATGAACTCATCGACAGAATTTCAGCAAGCTAGAACTACATCACTTCCTTTGAGAAAATTTCTTCTATTCGCTGGCTTGTCCGGGGAAAAGTAATGTTCAACATTCTAATAAATTGGGAAGAACTCAAGGCTTATTTTATTTCTGCTGAATTAGCAAATTATTACACTAAATTTAAGTCACGACTTATAAAGGAAATGCTTCTAGATCAAAGAAACTACCTTTATTTTCATTTCGCAACCCCTATTGTGCAGGAATTCGAAAGGTTAAATAGCCTTTTTTCAGAAAAGTAAGGCAGATCCTCACGAATTACATGAAGAACTATTTTTGCATTATAAGCGTCGAAATTGCCCTTTTTGAATTTGGCTGAAGAAAACCACACTATTATTGAAGAACAATACAGAAAATTTTATAGATTGGAAGGAAGAAGAACAATTTAAAGAAAATGGACTGCCTAAAAATGCAGAGCAGTTCTGGCAAGGAGTCATGAAACATCCTCAATTTAAAGAGCTTGCTTCTTTTGTTCTTACTTGCTTAATAACACTTATTAGCAATACCGCAGTGGACAGGATGTTCTCTCTTTTAACATGCATAAAAACCAAAGCAAGGAATAGACTTCAGCTGTCTCTCTTAGAAGCAATTATTAGAATTAGAGCAGAACCATTATCTTCAAACAAGTGCTGAAATGAATTTGTACCTTCATCCAAAATGTTGAATGATTTCAAAGCTGGAATAGTATATTCTAATGAAATCCTGTACTGAATTTCAACAATGAAGAGGAATACTTATTTGAAGAAGAGGTCTTCATGTGATATAAGTATATTTTAAATATATCCTTTTTACTAGGCAATGTTTGGCTTTTTTCTTGGCTTTTTCATTTTGTACTGGGCAGTGTTTGGCTTTATTTTGGCTTTTTTATTTTGTAACTTGGCTTCTTTTGATCACGGCGATCTGGTCACCCTGATCTGAACTACCAAAGGCCTTCGTTACGTTTTGAGACACTATTACAATTAATGTTAGTTATTTCTAGATGTTCTTTTAAAAGCCAGGTTTTAGATAGATACTATGGTTGTTAGTTGAATATCCTTTAGAGGACATCTCAATCAACCCCAGCCATTGTTGGCAGTTTGTGATTTCTTAGCATGTACATGTTCAGTAGATTGCCATTGACTTCTGATCGACTGCACCCATACACTTGAATGAAAACCAACGCAAGGCTGTCTGTTTTCAAATCTTCCGCATCTGTTTTTTTTCTTTCGAACACGGTATGCCGAAGTTCGAATCGCGCTCGTGAGCCCTTCGCCACAGCGCTGGCAGCTATTATAGAGCTGGTTTAAAATGATAAACGAGGCTTCCTCATAACTGGTCAGAAATAGCTGTGGTGGTAGAGTCCATAGGGCGCTTGACTGTCGAGACAGTAGACCCGGTTCAGTATCCATTAGTAAGTAAATAAAATAAAGGACCCTCTTCCACGTCACGAGGCGGACTGGGTAAATGTTACTATAGGGTGTATTTTACTGACTGTGCAGTGTTTGAAAATATTGCCGGTCCAAGTTTTTATTCACCATGTGTAAAGTTCATGCAACATAATAGGTAAATACACAACTTGGACCGGCAATATTTTCAAACACTTGACAATCAGTAAAAATACACCCTGTAAGTGTGGCAAGCGTGATATTGAATATATCAACCATCGAATGCCGATTGGTTTATACAGGGTGTTTGCAAAGTCTCACTAAACTTTGTATGTAGAACAAATTTGACAAAAGAGGTACATGATGTCATAAAAAAATGTGCTCCTCAGTCAATCGTGAAGCAATATGCAGCGAATGGCCGTGGTCTGATGGAGTAATTCTTTGCACTCCAAAAATAATAGTGTTATCAACGGAAGAAAGAATTTTTCATATTTGTTATACATACAAAGTGTAGGGAGACTTTATAACATCATGTATAAATGTTGCGCTAGCGCCATTTACCTGATACACTGAGGGCGTGCACACTGGTCCTGTAGTTTCTAAATGATATATACTATCGTTGTGGTATAAATTAAAAAAAAAAACTTCACATATTCCAAACTACGTTTCCTTCCAAGACAATTTCCAGAAATTGCCAACAATCAGCCGATTCCCACTATAGGATGTGTCCATAGTTGTTAGTGTTTCTATGATCTAGTGTGTGGGTCATCATCATCGTGTGCCATGCCGGTAAGCTTGAGGGGGGGGGGGGTCATGTTTCGCATATCTCACACGATCACCAGAGTCGTTGATCAGCTCTGTGTTCTAGTCTCGACCGTACCATGTGGACCAGCCATCCAGGTATTTACTTCTCTGCCTTTCTCTTGTTCTTTTCCCTTCAATCTTGCCAGTTGTCACAAAATTCTCCAGTTTATTTCTTCTTATAACGTGTGCAAAAAACATGCTGACTGTCTACGTCTAATTTCTCTAATTAGTTTATGATTTTCATTTGTTTCTTGTAGGACTTAGTCATTAGTTTTTCTGTTTGTCCATGATATTCTTTGCAATTTCCCCAGAAACCACATTTTCCACAGCCATCAGATGTTTTTCAGCTGAAAGGATATGACTTCCGGTCATGGTAAACCACTGAACATAAACTTGCAAAGAAATCACAAACACCATAAAAATGCCGGGGCTGACTGCAGCGTCCTTTAAATGATGTGCAACTAACTAACATATCGAGTGTGAATTCGTATATAAACAATATGCGGGAGAGCATTATTTACACAACAGGTCTGAAGCTGTAGAAAATGACAGTTTACTTTTTAACTTTTTTTGTATCGGGACTTGAAAGCTGCGGTAGTGCAGTGTCTAGACGCTGGCTTGCATGCAGGGTGTTTGAATCCACGTACAGGCAGATTATTAACATTGGCCTGAGCTCCCATGTCCATCCAGTCTACAATAGGTACCAGGAACTGTCTTGGCAAGTGAAGACGTCCAGCGTGATAATGACCACTTCATCCACGACATGTCCATTAACCTATAAAATATGGGTCTAGCGCCATGTGGCAAATGTCGCTTACGGCACGCATGCACGCACAGATGCATCAGCTTAACGAAATGTGATATAGAGTGTGTAGGAAACATAGCTGTAAATCTCCGAACGTTACGGTGAGCTGTATAAAGAACGATGCATCAGCTATATGAAATGTGATATAGAGTGTGTTGCAAACATAGCTGTAAATTTCCGAATATTAAGGCGAGCTGTATGAAGAAACTAAATACGCTATATGGAAATCAATACTTCAACAGTGAGGTACAGTACACTAACCAATACATTTTCCTGTGTAGTTTTCCGTCATGTGTCTTAACATTTAGAAGACTAGCAAGAAAGTACCTTTGAACTTGAGTTGTTGAGTTGAGTTAAGAACCGACATCACTGCACTCAGGACATTCCCATACGTGCTCAGTCCCCTCGTTAAACAGCCAGCGAAGAGTCATACTACTAATCGTTCCCACCGCTATCTGATTAAAAGTTCTCCTGGTCTTCCCTCTCAGTTTTGAGATTCTTCCAGAACCCCTGCCGATACCCCGCAATCTCATTCTTTCCACATATGGGTTCTCAATCTGTTCCTCCGCCTTCTCCACCTGGTCCCACAAGGGCACGATCACCTCCCCCTTGTCCATAGGCAAAATACCACCAAGAGGTGCATTCCCTGCTAGCCTATCAGCCTGTTCATTCCTCTCGTACACCCGCATGGCCAGGGCAAAATATCCATACATTTCTCACAATCTGTGACCTCTGAAGCGACGAGAGCCATTCCACATGAAACATTTCCTTTCTCCACCTTGCTAAGCATACTCCTTTGAATTCGTAATGAACACAACGTGCGTTGCAGTAGTCTCCTCTAGCCACCGGAATGCCAGGAACTTATCGCTTCATAATATTAATATATCTATCTATCATAAACTTATTCTTTTTTGGAAAATTAAGTGATGTGGTTATCCTTTTCCCTAGCAGAACCACATAAAAGACCGCAACATCACCACCCAACAGCATGCACGTTGTCCGAACGTCTCTTTCATCACAACTTGCTGGAAAGACTCTCAATTCCTTTGTCCGTTCCGCTGCAATTCTCTGCCCAGGGGGTCTGTAATGCCCTGGGTCCGTCGTCGTATTGGTTGACCCCTAATTTTCCTTTCGGTAGCCATGCCGTCCATTACCGTTCTGTCTAATTCACTTTGACGTTCACAATGGCCGGTTCCCGAGAGATGAGAGGCCCATGTAGCTATAGATATTACAGCCCAAGTACACTTTCCAAATGACCGTATCACCCTTCGGGTGTCGATTGGCCTATTAAAAATGTGGCCAGCCACATATGTCTGATGCGTCTAATGGCGCGTAAAATATTCCTTTACTGACGGACGGATTGATTGTTGACTTGTTTACTTACTGTCGTGTGTTCCTATTTTAGTGTCGTCCCTGGAGTGAGGGGAATCAACACCCACATTATATTTAACCCCCTATCATTATTCTGGAGAATCCACCAGATTCCGTCCACAACACTCCCTCAGTCAATGGATACCTCTTTCTCTCTCACTCACCACTGGATCATGCCCCCTCTCACACTTCCCCAACACAACATACTCAACAACTCCATCTTCTAAAAATTAAAAACAATTAATTTATTAAAAGAAAAAGTGTAATGTATGTGAGAAGTGTATGCGAAGAATGTGTGTCGTGTACTATAAGGGGTGTAGACTCAGACCAGCAGATCAGGAGCCAAGTCAGATCATCCTAGCAAGGTTACACCACAGCACGTTAGCTCAGCACATAAAGACTCACCCAGCGACGTGTCTCTCCTGCCAGACGTTGACTTTCTCCCGTAGCTACTTGGTAATCCATGTATATGATCATCCGAAATAGATACAGTCTATAGTTTAACACTGATCATGGATCGGTTACACACTGCATATTTACGTCCCTATGGTTCTTAAATATACCAATCCCTGTACTGTGAAAATAGGTATCACTGTTATTGGTAACACACTTGATTCTATCTATTGTCTAGATTGTCACAAACACAATGTCCCTTGTAATATTCCACTGGAATCTACAACTCCATGTGAATGCTACGTTCAGTGTTCCTTTTTAGTCCCTAGTGTTCATTTGATATGTGGTGTAAAAAACGAACATCACCCATCCTAGGTGAACCCTATCACACAGGAATCGTTTGTATGGTTTTGCTCAACTGAGCCATGTTCTGATGGACCCTCCTGATTATGGGCCCAGCATAAACACTGTTGTATAAACTTTCTTCTCTGAAGTTATTCATCTTATTAAAACATTTACTGTTCATCTTGTGTTCTTCCTAACCGGAGTAAGAACTTCATCAAAACCAGTGTAGAGCTTCCTCGTAACTGGCGGTGAACCTGTTAGAGAAATAACACACCTGGTGAGAGCACTAGTCACTGATCCTACTAGCTGAGTGTAGGCCTACGGCCTCGCTCAGATATTTATCAGCGAACTAAACTCTGTCATGGAGCAGAGGAGCTCATCACCTCGGTCTGAATTCGGGTAAGACCAAGAAAGACCAATAGACAGAGTGCAGAACCCCAGAAGACACCCCACTGGAAGATCCCACAATTGGACATTTCCCCTATCTCCCAACCCATCCTCAATCTCTTCCAAATATCACCCCACTACACTATTCTCACTAGCATGAGCTAATTATTACCTCACTCTAGCTAGTGTTAACAAGGCAACTGCCTACAGTCGCCGACACTCTTTTACTACCTAACCACAACGCAACACACTACGTTAAAGTCCTAAACTCTAACTAGTCACCAGTCTATCCTACATTAATTATACCTAAATACAATCTATGTAGTACCTTAAGTAACACTGCTTTACTCCTGAATCACATCTACATTTTGCCATGACAGGCACGTGTATATTAAATTTAATTAATCCCGAACACGGTAGATGTTTTCTAAATTCATACAGAGCTAGCGAAACACATCTGCCCAGTACCAACTCTCTTGTTTACAATCGCTGCAACAAGTTAGGTTTTTCAAACAGTCTTGGATTGTTCTAGTGACGTCCTTTGATGTCAACACCAGATGGTTCCAAGGGCAGACTATCCATTTCCCAACATCACAGGAATTACAGGAACTTCACATCAACTACAGCACCCGTCTCTCTTTTATCCTGCGAGTCGGTAAAATAACCTCGTCATATTTTCCGTCTCCCAGGGAATTCTCAAGGACGGCTGTACCGTTTGATCTCACTGCCGCCAGTAACAAACAGCTTGCAGCTGTGAGTCAGACTGTCTCTGTTATTTGTATCATCTAATTGTTAACTTACAGTGGTTTCGCGACACTTACTAACTTACTGATTTGCTTACTTTCTTACTTACTTACTAACTTACTTACTAACTTACTTGCTTACTTAATAACTTACGTACTTACTTATTTGCTACTTACGTACTTACTTACTTACTTACCTACTAACTTACTAACTTACTAACAAACTAACTAACTAACTAACTAACTTACTTACTTACTTACTTACTTACTAGCTTACTTACTTACTTAATTGTTTACTTACTAACTAACTAACTAACTAACTAACTTACTTACTTACTTACTTACTTACTTACTTACTAACTAACTAACTAACTAACTTACTTACTTACTTACTTACTTACTAACTAACTTACTTACTTACTTACTTACTCACTTACTTACTTACTCACTTACTTACTTACTTACTTACTTACATACTTACTTACTTACTAGCTTACTTAATTACTTAATTGTTTACTTACTTACTTACTAACTAACTAACTAACTTACTTACTTACTTACTAACTAACTAACTTACTTACTTACTTACTTACATACTTACTTACTTACTAACTAACTAACTAACTTACTTACTTACTCACTTACTTACTTACTCACTTACTTACTTACTCACTTACTTACTTACTTACTTACTCACTTACCTACTTACTTACTTACTTAATTACCTACTTACTTACTTACTTAATTACCTACTTTCTTACTTACTTACTTACTTATTTACTTACTTACTTACTTACTTACTTACTTTTAAGATTTTGGGCAACGTTTTACTGGATTAACTTTGTCATGTTTGATTATCCAGTTCTATTCTGAGATGTTGGCCTTCACAGAGTAGCGGAAGTCATCTGACGAGAATCTGCATATACTTAAAATATTAGCACTTATAGAGTTTAGAAGCAATGGAGATGTGTTTCCTGATACGAATGTTGCTAATTCATTGGGCTGCAACAGTAACTAACAACGATGGCCTGGTAGAGGCCAATGAAACTAGAACAGTATATACAACTATAAGAAGGAGGCGAACAGCTTTATTTATTCATGCGAGGAAAAGAGAGGCATTGGAACACATCTTGACAAATGGAAAGAGCAGTGGAAAAAGAGGCAATGGCAGACCAAGAGAAATGATGCCGGATGGACTAAGACGGTGACATGGGGGAATATCATTAGCAGAGTTGACCCACAACACCAAGGACCGAGATCTGTGGAGTGACATGAACGCCTAAGCCAAATGGCAAGATGCATGATGATGATGATGATGATATCTTAGCACTAGCAACATCTAACTTTCCCTTCTCCAGTTGTCACCATGAGTAGTTCGACTACGTACATGCATACTGTGTTGCCAGTTCAAAGAAGAAAACAACCTCCTAATCATGAGTGCCATGAGGTTATAATTCATTCAGCTTGGCCCATATTGATCTTTCGGAAACAGCGTCTGGTTAAGACAGATTCAATCTTGCAATAGGTAATCTTGCGCAAACGGGATTTACAGCTTATCAAATGTGTTTATACAGTTTATATTGCCTCTCTCTCTCTCTCTCTCTCTCTCTCTCTCTCTCTCTCTCTCTCTCTCTCTCTCTCTCTCTCTCTCTCTCTCTCTCTCTCTCTCTCTCTCATCTCACTCACTCTTTCTCTAATTCACTCTGTCGCTCCCACTCTCACTCTCTTTCAATCTCACCATCTTTCTCTCTCATCCACTCTCACCCTCTCTCACCTTCTCTCTCACTCACTCACATTCACTCTCACTCACCATCACTCTCTCTTTCTCTTCTTGTATAGTGGGGTGGCTCTGTGGCCAAGTGGTTAATTCGCCTGCCTCGTGCCCCGAAGGCTTGATTGTGATTCGGTCACGGGTGCAGTTTTCACGTAAACTACCAGGGGTCGTGGCTAAAGCGACGAAGCTTGTGCTCTGTACGATGTTTCCAGCAGGCAGTTCAGTAGAAACAATCAGAGCCGTGTGGGAAAACCCGGTGCAATGAAGTCAATCATGTCGCCTTTAAACCACCTTGTATTCCCCCGCCCTCCCATTATAACCCACCTTTAAAGAACAGACCAGGCTTCCAACATGTCTGTACAGTTGTTCCATATCCTCTAGTGCAGTGATTCTCAATCGGTGGGGAATCGGTTTGAGGGTTTCCAGGGGGGGGGGGGGGGGAAATGAAGATCATTTCAAGATCATTTCAAGATCGCGTTAATACAAGAAACGATTACTTGATATTGTTTTTCCCTTCATACTTTACAGTTATGTACGTCTCATCCTTCTAAAATTCATTTTATAAAGTAAGTAGGCCTACAAATCATGTTTTATGTGGATGTCTAGAACTGTTTTAGTATATGCTATTAAATTTACCTTCCATTTTTACGTATACTGTTTAGGGGTGGGAGATTTTTAGATAGGAAATATGAAAGGGGGGTGGGGGAATGACGTTCTGAAAATACGGTGAAGGGGGGCACGGGCCAAATTTTTTATAGGAAGGGGGGAGGGGGAATGACGTTCTGAAAATGTGGTGAAGGGGGGCACGGGCCAAAAAAGGTTGAGAACCACTGCTTTAGTGAGTCCATACAATGTACAATGTCCTTCAGTTCTGACTAAAGTGGGCTCGTTAGAGTAATTGATAGGGGGCTGTGCTGATAATGTCAAGAAGACGGTCGGACGAGGATCCCACGCCTGCGTTCGTCTTCTTGCTAAGTGAGGAAAATACTGGCCGCCTCTTCCCCGAGCATCCAGGCCTACATAATGTGAGCGGACAATCATATCACAGACATATAGCAAGAAACTGCCTCGGGACAAATTAACTAAAAGTCTGACTATACAATCTAGACCACACTTCTGGTATGTTTATACAATCTATACCACACTTCTGGTATGTTTATACAACCTATACCACACTTCTGGTATGTCTATACAACCTATACCACACTTCTGGTATGTTTATACAATCTATACCACACTTCTGGTATGTGTATATAATCTATACCACACTTCTGGTATGTTTATACAATCTATACCACACTTCTGGTATGTTTATACAATCTATACCACACTTCTGGTATGTTTATACAATCTATACCACACTTCTGGTATGTTTATACAACCTATACCACACTTCTGGTATGTCTATACAATCTATACCATACTTCTGGTATGTTTATACAATCTATACCACCTTCTGGTATGTGTATATAATCTATACCACACTTCTGGTATGTTTATACAATCTATACCACACTTCTGGTATGTTTATACAATCTATACAACACTTCTGGTATGTTTATACAATCTATACCACACTTCTGGTATGTTTATACAACCTATACCACCCTTCTGGTATGTTTATACAATCTATACCACACTTCTGGTATGTTTATACAATCTATACCACACTTCTGGTATGTTTATACAATCTATACCACACTTCTGGTATGTTTATACAATCTATACCACACTTCTGGTATGTTTATACAATCTATACCACACTTCTGGTATGTTTATACAATCTATACCACACTTCTGGTATGTTTATACAATCTATACCACACTTCTGGTATGTTTATACAATCTAGACCACACTTCTGGTATGTTTATACAATCTATACCACACTTCTAGTATGTTTATACAATCTATACCACACTTCTGGTATGTTTATACAATCTATACCACACTTCTGGTATGTTTATACAATCTATACCACACTTCTGGTATGTTTATACAATCTATACCACACTTCTAGTATGTTTATACAATCTATACCACACTTCTGGTATGTTTATACAATCTATACCACACTTCTGGTATGTTTATACCTTTTATACCACCCTTATGGTATGTTTATACAATCTATACCACACTTCTAGTATGTTTATACAATCTATACCACACTTCTGGTATGTCTATACAATCTATACCACACTTCTAGTATATTTATACAATCTATACCACACTTCTGGTATGTTTATACAATCTATACCACACTTCTGGTATGTTTATACAATCTATACCACACTTCTGGTATGTTTATACAATCTATACCCCACTTCTGGTATGTTTATACAACCTATACCACCCTTCTGGTATGTTTATACAATCTATACCACACTTCTGGTATGTTTATACAATCTATACCACACTTCTGGTATGTTTATACAATCTATACCACACTTCCTGTATGTTTTATACAATCTATACCACACTTCTGGTATGTTTATACAATCTATACCACACTTCTGGTATGTTTATACAATCTATACCACACTTCTGGTATGTTTATACAATCTATACCACACTTCTGGTATGTTTATACAATCTATACCACACTTCTGGTATGTTTATACAATCTATACCACACTTCTGGTATGTTTATACAATCTATACCCCACTTCTAGTATGTTTATACAATCTATACCACACTTCTGGTATGTTTATACAATCTATACCACACTTCTGGTATGTTTATACAATCTATACCACACTTCTGGTATGTTTATACAATCTAGACCACACTTCTGGTATGTCTATACAATCTATACCACACTTCTGGTATGTTTATACAATCTAGACCACACTTCTGGTATGTTTATACAATCTATACCACACTTCTGGTATGTTTATACAATCTATACCACACTTCTGGTATGTCTATACAACCTATATCACCCTTATGGTATGTTTATACAATCTATACCACACTTCTGGTATGTTTATACAATCTTTACCACACTTCTAGTATGTTTATACAATATATACCACGCATCTGGTATGTTTATACCTTTTATACCACCCTTCTAGTGGGTTTATACCATTTATACCACCCTTCTACTATGTTTATACAATTTATACCATCACTTCTAGTATGTTTATACAATTTATACACCCTTCTAGGGGTTTATTCAATTTATACCACTCTTCTATTCCAATCCATTCCAATTCTTTGAAAAAACGATGTACCAGACCCGTTCTACCGTCGATACTCTCGAATGGTTATACTTGGGGTCCTTATGGTATCTCTTTTGCTTCATTCTGAGATGACTGGCACCTTGCCGTCTTGAAAGGTGATAGTTTGTAAATTGGAGTTATTCCTTCCCATAACACAAAGCCTGGGCTGAATTTAGAGACCATGTGTTGCCCTTGCAGCATGATCCCTACTTCGACCTGCCTAGTTTACTCCAGAGGAAGGGTAACACCAATACGTCTGGAACAAGACAAGCTGCAGAAGCTTCCGGATCAGTAAAGCAATGTAACTAGACCAATTTCAGCCCAAAGCAAAGGGCCTGATCTGCCGTGCCATGACATTTAGTCTTTAGGCTGCACTTCCTCGCACTTGGGTAAGGCTTGTACCCTCCCAATAACACTCTTCCGCTCGAAGCCGTTGGCACAATGTGGGGTGACGAGTTTGGTGAACACCGCCCAACATTCGGCGCTAAAAGAAAGCAGGTAGTACCTCTACCGTCACTCGGTGGCTCAGTTATATCTGACTAAGACCTGAGATTGAAATTGATGCGGAGATAGGGCTGCGTATTTTCGCTTCCTGGATTCTGATTTGTTGTCTTTCTGTTCATTTCATCCTTGTTGATTCACATGTCTGGTCAGAGTCGCACACTTATAAGGCATGGTGCAGTTGGGTGCCCGCCCCGTCTGATGGTGTTTTTCTTTCAGGAAGTGGTCAACCAGTCGCCATCCCTCTTGAGACTCCATCAGTTTCTCCTGTGTCTCGATCTGTCATCGTATCTACGTGATCTTTCGCTTCTCGCAAATGTTGTGTCGTGGACGACTTGAACCCTTGATCTTGGTGGAGTGTAGTCTCTTCTCCTGGTCGTCGTGAATTCTTGGTCACTTTAGTTTTCACTTTCCTTTTCCTCTTCTTTTGCTTCCTCCTCTGTCTGGGACTTCCTCTTGGTGTCGTCTGTTTCAATCTTCTTATGTTTCTTGAGCTGTTCTAGCTGTTCTCTCTCTTCTTGAATCTTTGTCAGTCTCCTCCGTCTCGGCTTTGATTGCAGACATTAGGGCCATATCCTGCTCAGTCTCCTGCTGCACGAGCTTCAGTTCGTTCAGGATGCGCTGAACAATCCGTTATCTGTGTTTCTTATGTCTGGTCTCTCTTTTCCTATATGTTGGTAACTTTAGATCTCAGGTCCTTCAATTGGCCTTCCAGTTCCGCTTTGTCACATTTCGTAAGGCGGGTAGTCGCCTCGCACTCCTCCTGGCCTCTTTATAAGGCAGATTTGCTTTGACGGCTATTTTTATTCCTTGTGGGTTTATATAATTTATACCACCCTTCTAATGGGTTTATAAAATTTATACTAACTTTCTAGTGGGTTTAGACAATTTATAAAGTGTATACCACCCTTCTAATGCATCTACAAAATGTATACAGCCCTTCTAATGAGTCTATAACATGTAAACTACCCGTCTAAACTACCCGTCTGTTAAAATTATAACTTCTATTCTAATGCGTCTATACAATTTAAACTACCCTTGTAAAGCGTCTATAAACATTAAACCACCCTTCTAGTGCGCCACTTAAGTGTATAATTTTCCTTCTAAGACTATCTATCAAATGGATACAGCCATTCTAGTGCGCCACTTAAGTGTATAATTTCCTTCTAAGACTATCTATCAAATGGATACAGCCCTTCTAATGCGCCTAACACATGTATACGACGCCTACAATATTTAGGATGCACGTCTAATGAGATGTATACGACACCTACAATATTTAGGATGCACGTCTAATGAGCCTGTAAAGTACTTTTTTTTTTTTAACCATCTAATATGTCCAGGAAGTTGATTGCTCTCAGGTAAAGTGTCTATAAAATTTGCACCACCCTTTTAAAGCGCCTGTCTATGCAGCTCAGACTTCTGGTCCCCAGCATGGCGGTTAGGCATTGAACCGCTACGACGTCTGAAGTATTTATCTTTGTGGTTGCGGTTTACATTCGCATTTTCCTCATGTTGGACAGGTAGTATATGGTTCCGTCGCCCTGCTACTGAGTGAGTGCGTGGCGCGACTCTGCGAGCTGTGATATTCACGTGGAATGCTTGTACATGTCCGCTTTTGTTTGTACAGTGACCTTAATGTTCGGAACAATGGTTACCGGCTGTTGCTGAATTGACTGATTTGCCTTTTCGGTTCACGAGTGTATTTTTCAGAAGACTCCTGGGAGTCGGCGCTGGAGCTACGGAGTTGGTGCTTTATGCGACGCTTTCGGCAGGTCGCCCTGCGGATAGAGACAGAGCTATGTGAGATAACCCGGGTCAATGAAATCTTTCTGGTGACTGCCGAGTCCATCAATGATAAACTGTGGTGTACGTGGATGACTTTTGTGTTGGCATTCTGGCGGCGGCATTATGCACAATGTACCTGTGCGGGCTGTTGGATTGCCAAGACTCCTGTCTGCTCCACTTTTCTCGTTGGACAGTGGGGAGCATTTTGTGTGATATTCACTGGCACAGGAACGGAGCATAATGAGGAAGACCCGTTGCCGTGAAGTTGGAACCTCGACTGACTGACTGACTAACTAACTAACTAACTAACTAACTAACTAACTAAAGCTCGGACCATCCTTGTCAAATATGTACAAAATGAGAATGCTATCTAACATGTGTGTACAATTCCTACGACCCCACACCAGTGGCGTTTCACACAGCTGGCGCCGAATATGTGCAAGATCCCTTTTTATCATCAAACATCAATAACTCTTTGTCACAAACACACCACCTTTGCCCAACTAGCAATGGTTAATTGTTATAGGAAATTTTTAAAAAAAACATGAAATGATATTCAATGTTGTTATCTCCCTACCGAGTCAGTGGCCGGGCTCAGGGCTCAGATTGTTATTTTGAAGTTACACATTGCCAGGCAAATTATGATAGTAAATAACTTTGGAGACCATAGTATGACAATACGATCTCGAGGGCAATTTCTCAGTAACGTAACACATGATATGTAAGACTAAGGGCCTATTTAAATTACTTGACCACAATGTTAACAACCCCCCACTTGTTTTTTTCTTCTCTCTAACAATATATCTATATGACTGCCTATTTATCTGTCTCTTCGATTGTTTGTATTTCTCAATGCCCGTCTCTGTCTCTGAGTTTCTATGAGGCAATCAGTCAGGCAAGCTGTCTGTCTGTCTGTCTGTCTGTCTGTCTGTCTGTCTGTCTGTCTGTCTGTCTGTCTGTCTGTCTCTCTCTCTCTCTCTCTCTCTCTCTCTCTCTCTCTATCTGTGTGTGTGTGTGTGTGTGTGTGTGTGTGTGCGCGCGCGCGCGCCTCTACAATGCTCAGAGATATAAGGTCAAGACCAAAATTTGGAGGGTAGGCCTACTCATCAGAGTTGCTTTTTGCAGATGATGCTGCAATTACGACCAACTCTGAGGAAGATTTACAACCTCTACTATCTGCATTCTCCAATGCTGTTCTGATTTGGTTTAACAATTAGCAACTTGGATTTAGGAAAAACAAAGGATGCACAGATGCCATTTTTGCTCTTAGACAACTTATAGAAAAACAATCGAATTCAATGAAACACTCTGCTTAGCCTTTGTCGACCAAGAAAAGGCATTTGATAGAGTAGATAGAAACAAGCTGTGGGAAATATTTCAACAATATGGAGTGAGTATACATATAACAAACCTATGTAGAAGCTTATACAACAACAGTGAATGCATAGTGAGGACAACTGGAGGACACTCAGAACCCTTCACCATAAGATCTGGAGTACGACAAGGTGTGTCCTGTCCCCTCTCTTTTTTATAACATTTATAGACAACATATGTAAATAAACCAGCCAAACAGAGACAGCAAGAATACCGCATGACGAGAACACAGAAGAAGAACCATCTGCAAATCTAACCATTAGAGAACTCCTGTTTGCGGACGACCAAGCACTAATAGCAAAATCAGAAGCTGAATTACAAGACCACATGAATAGTCTAAACGAAATGTGTAGGGAACATAACATGAAAATTAGCACAAGCAAAACAGAGGTAATGACTATAACTAAAGAAGAAAAACAACAACAATTCACCTAAACGAACATCCCTTGAAACAAGTAAAGAGTTTCAAGTACCTAGGAAGTATAATATCATCAAATGGCAGATCAGAAGACGAGATCGAAAATAGATGCAATAAGGCAAACCAACTCATTGGACAAATGGCACCAATACTAAAGAACAAACATGTATCAATAACTACCAAGAAAGCACTTTACAGCACAATCTTCCTACCAACTCTATGCTACCAATGCCAAACTTGGACAATAACAGAAAAAGAGAAAAGAAAAATCACAACAACAGAAATGAGATTCCTGAGAAGAATACTCAACATATCAAGAAGAGATAAGATCAGAAATGAAGAAATCAGGACTAAAGTGGGGGGTTATAGCAGCACTAGATTTTATTAGAAAGCAGCAAGTCAAATGGTTTGGCCATGCAAGTAGGTTACCAGTCAACAGCGTACCACAACAAGCAATGATGTACAGACCAGATGGAAACAGAGGAAGAGACAGACCACGTAAACGTTGGACGGAGGGAATGGCAGAGTCCATGGGAATATCGATACATGAAGCCCATAATCGGGCACTCTTACGATGTTTATACTTCACCTCGACACCGCTAGGTACAAGAGGAACATGATGAGACATCCATACCCACATATCCGTACAACCAACATTATTCTGTTTCTTCTTGGCTGGGTGTCCAAGCCTCCACTGTCAGACTTTCTTTACCTCTTCCTTTGCTACAGTTCCGGTGTTGTTTTTGGGGAGATAATCACTATCATTGCACACGGATATCTCTATATGTGTCTCCGTCTCCTCCTATAGACCACCCATTAAGAATCTCAGCACAGTGCACGAACTCTATAGAACCAGCGAGGATTCAAATACCAGAAACACACATGCTTTAATAATTCATTTGTGGGTAGGTATTTTAATCTTGAAATGTAGCCTATGTAGCTGACTATTCGGCTTCCTCTTTCAGGTTTCCAACTGCCGAAGGATTATTCACGCGGCAACGTGCACATATTTTCTCCGCTTTTTTCGTCATGATCCAAAAAGACTCGACATCCGATGTACAACCCTAGGATAATGGGAAATGTATACAATAGTTGTTTTTTTTTAATTTTTAAAATAATTTTAAAAATGTAAAAATACCCAAAGTCTGGACCATGAAACGAACCAGGTCCGCCCTAATCACCATTAAAATACAAATACGCAGCCTTACATGCCATATATTCAGCTAATACGACACAGGGAACAGACGTGGGAATTTCGTGACAACTAAAAATAATAATTTAAGCCATGTTGATAGCCTTATCTAACCGTTAGTTCGGCCAGTGTTAATGAAAACAGTTGTCCTACTACACACGAACAAGTTGCATTGATTCACTAGCTTCACACTCCCCCCGACGACGTGCATGTGACAAGCAGTAGCGGATGTTGGGATTTCTCGACAGTTCAAGCTATCTACGCTGTGTTTTTAAATCAGACATTGTTTACAGTTTGAAAAAACTGTATCTAGTATTTGTTAGCCATTTTGTTATTTCAAGTATATAGACAGAGCTACAGAGGACTCGAATTGATACGAATATCAAGATGAAGACCACTCTGATTGTGAAAATTGTTGTTTTCTGTCTACTCGGCATCACAGCCGTTTGGACACAAGATCAAGCAGGTAAATTAGTACTTTTGGAAGCATCATTGTTATGTATTTATTACATTAACTTTTAGCAGCATTATGATCATCATCATTATCATCATCATCATTATCTTCTTCTTCTTTTTCTTCTTCTTCTTCTTCTTCTTCTTCTTCTTCTTCTTCTTCTTCTTCTTCTTCTCATTCTTCTTCTTCTTCCCATTCTTCTTCCTCTCATTCTTCTTCTTTGTGTGTTTCTTCTTGCTCGCATTATTGGCATTTTTCTTGGCATACAAGGCCTGGAGCAGATATTGTCAATCATAGCATTCAAATTATGTTAATGAAGTTGACAATACTTATACTAGGGTGTATTACTATTTGTTGCACAGTTTCTTAAGTGTGTATGGAGCATCAGTAGCGCTTTGGTTAGCGCGCTTGCAGGCCTGCCCATAGTCATGTGTTGGAATCCCCATCGAAACCGAGATACTTGTTTTTTTATTGACCAAGGATTCTGAAGTTGACTAGTCCTAAAATTCTTCTTCTCTTTGCGCCCTTTATTCCTCACTGTGATATAGGCCCTCAAACCAATACATTCCATGTCGTTCTATTTTTCGCAGGCACCAGTTAGCGAAAGTTTTAACTAACAGAAAACCAGAAGTAATGGTTATTACAAAACTGTATACCCAAATGCAACATATAACTGAATGAAATCAATCAAAAACAAGTAAATGTATTTAAGTATTTGGGTACTTTATTAAAATTAGATGGAAGATGTATTAAGGAAGTTAAATATAGAAAACCTAAGCGACGGCAGTATTTCACAAGATGAATATTTTCTGTTGTTTTAGACTGAGTTCTTTGTTTTGACTTTCTGTTGCAATTATATCTATCATTTCTGGTTCCTATCCCGTGACTTGTCCCTGTGTAACCGTGTCTCATTTTCAGCGACCAAACCATGTCATCAGCGTAGCTCAAGTTGTTTACATTATTCCCACCAATTGTTATTTCCTGGTGTGTGTTTACAAATTGAACAGATCGGGTGATAGTACACAACACTTACACATTGTTTAATGTGTTGAAAAGTCTCCAATTAGCTGTCAATTCGTATGGCTGCTCTTTGTTGCCAATACATGTTCTTGATTATTCTCATATCTGTGCCATCACTGTTAAAAATTTCCAATAGTCTTATTATATCTTCATGTTTCACCTACTCAAATGCTTTAGTGTAGTCAATAAAGCATAACTTTAGATAAGTTCATTTCAATCATTCTTTCTGTTAATGTTTTCAAGGTGTATATGGTGTTGCTTATGCCTTCACTACTACTGATACTGAGGCCCCGTTAGTCCACAGATGTGATGGTCCTCACACTTCATCTATCCATAACCAGGCCCCGTTAGTCCACATATGTGATTGTCCTCACACTTCATCTACCCACAGTCAGATCCCGTGAGTCCATAGATGTGATTGTCCTCACACTTCATCCACCCACAGTCAGGCTACGTTAGTCCACAGATGTGATGGTCCTCACACTTCATCTACCCACAGCCAGGCCCCTTTAGTTCACCGATGTGATGGTCCTCACATTTCATCTACCCACAGTCAGGCCCCTTTAGTCCACAGATGTGATGATCCTCACATTTCATCTACCCACAGCCAGGCCCCTTTAGTCCACCGATGTGATGGTCCTCACACTTCATCTACCCACAACCAGGCCCCGTTACTCCACAGATGTGATGGTCCTCACACTTCATCTACCCACAGCCAGGCCCCGTTAGTCCACAGATGTGATGGTCCTCACACTTCATCTACCCACAGTCAGGCCCCTTTAGTCCACAGATGTGATGGTCCTCAAACTTCATCTACCCACAGTCAGGCCCCGTTAGTCCACAGATGTGATTGTCCTCACACTTTATCTACCCGCAGTCAGGCCCCGTTAGTCCACAGATGTGATTGTCCTCACACTTCATCTACCCACAGTCAGGACCCGTTAGTCCACAGATGTGATTGTCCTAACACTTCATCTACCCACAGTCAGGCCCCGTTAGCCCACAGATGCTATGGTCCTCGCACTTCATCTACCCACAGTCAGGCTCCTTTAGTCCACAGATGTGATGGTCCTCGCACTTCATCTACCCACAGTCAGGCCCCTTTAGTCCACCGATGTGATGGTCCTAACACTTCATCCACCCACAGTCAGGCCCCGTTAGTCCACAGATGTGATTGTCCTCACACTTCATCTACCCACAGTCAGATCCCGTTAGTCCATAGATGTGATTGTCCTCACACTTCATCCACCCACAGTCAGGCCCCGTTAGTCCACAGATGTGATGGTCCTCACACTTCATCTACCCACAGCCAGGCCCCTTTAGTTCACCGATGTGATGGTCCTCACATTTCATCTACCCACAGTCAGGCCCCTTTAGTCCACAGATGTGATGGTCCTCACACTTCATCTACCCACAGCCAGGCTCCTTTAGTCCACCGTTGTGATGGTCTTCACATTTCATCTACCCACAGCCAGGCCCCTTTAGTCCACCGATGTGATGGTCCTCACACTTCATCTACCCACAACCAGGCCCCGTTAGTCCACAGATGTGATGGTCCTCACACTTCATCTACCCGCAGCCAGGCCCCGTTAGTCCACAGATGTGATGGTCCTCACACTTCATCTACCCACAGCCAGACCCCGTTAGTCCACAGATGTGATAGTCCTCACACTTCATCTACCCACAGTCAGGCCCCTTTAGTCCACAGATGTGATGGTCCTCAAACTTCTCTGGAACTGTCAGATGGTTTATCTTCGAGAAACTTCTCCTTAATAGTTTTCATTTAATCTTTGGAGACTCTCAAGCTGGTGATGGCCCCTGGACTTATATTAATTAAATAAATAAAACTGAAAGAACAAAGTAACAACATAACGGACGTTGCGACTAGAAAACCTTCATCAGCTAACAAACACAAAAACATAAAGACACAAATAAAGCTATCTAACAAACTTACAAAAATATTTCTTAGTTGAAAAAAGTAGGTTTTCGAGAGAAACTACATGTACACTATATTTCTTCAGAGAGCAAACACCAATATGTCCACATTAAAGTTGTACAGACAACTGATAAAAACCGAGCATGATAACTTATAACTACACATTTGCAGCTACGCAAAATCTGGCTTTTATAACACGAGTAGACAAAACATATAGATTACAGTCGGTTGTCTTAACACAAGCATACTACTTGAGCGATCAATATCCACACACGATCATCTGCATGAGTGGGTAGATGAAGTATGAGGACCATCACATCAGTGGACTAACGGGGCCTGACTGTGGGTAGATGAAGTGTGAGGACCATCACATCTGTGGATTAAAGGGGCCTGACTGTGGGTAGATGAAGTGCGAGGACCATCACATCTGTGGACTAACGGGGCCTGACTGTGGGTAGATGAAGTGTGAGGACCATCACATCTGTGGATTAAAGGGGCCTGACTGTGGGTAGATGAAGTGCGAGGACCATCACATCTGTGGACTAACGGGGCCTGACTGTGGGTAGATGAAGTGTTAGGACAATCACATCTGTGGACTAACGGGGCCTGACGGTGGGTAGATGAAGTGTGAGGACAATCACATCTGTGGACTAACAGGGCCTGACTGTGACCACAGTCAGGCCCTGTTAGTCCACAGATGTGATTGTCCTCACACTTTATCTACCCGCAGTCAGGCCCCGTTAGTCCACAGATGTGATTGTCCTCACACTTCATCTACCCACCGTCAGGCCCCCGTTAGTCCACAGATGGGATTGTCCTAAACACTTCATCTACCCACAGTCAGGCCCTGTAGTCCACAGATGTGATTGTCCTCACACTTTATCTACCCGCAGTCAGGCCCCGTTAGTCCACAGATGTGATTGTCCTCACACTTCATCTACCCACCGTCAGGCCCCGTTAGTCCACAGATGGGATTGTCCTAACACTTCATCTACCCACAGTCAGGCCCCGTTAGTCCACAGATGTGATGGTCCTCGCACTTCATCTACCCACAGTCAGGCCCCTTTAATCCACAGATGTGATGGTCCTCACACTTCATCTACCCACAGTCAGGCCCCGTTAGTCCACTGATGTGATGGTCCTCATACTTCATCTACCCACAGTCAGGCCCCGTTAGTCCACCGTTGTGATGGTCTTCACATTTCATCTACCCACAGCCAGGCCCCTTTAGTCCACCGATGCGATGGTCCTCACACTTCATCTACCCACAACCAGGCCCCGTTAGTCCACAGATGTGATGGTCCTCACACTTCATCTACCCGCAGCCAGGCCCCGTTAGTCCACAGATGTGATGGTCCTCACACTTCATCTACCCACAGCCAGACCCCGTTAGTCCACAGATGTGATAGTCCTCACACTTCATCTACCCACAGTCAGGCCCCTTTAGTCCACAGATGTGATGGTCCTCAAACTTCATCTACCCACAGTCAGGCCCTGTTAGTCCACAGATGTGATTGTCCTCACACTTTATCTACCCACAGTCAGGCCCCGTTAGTCCACAGATGTGATTGTCCTCACACTTCATCTACCCACAGTCAGGCCCCTTTAGTCCACCGATGTGATTGTCCTCATCTTTCATCTACCCACAGCCAGGTCCCGTTAGTCCACAGATGTGATAGTTCCTCGCAACTTCATCTACCCACAGCCAGGCCCCGTTAAGTCCACTAGATGTGATAGGTCCTCACACTTTCATCTACCCACAGTCAGGTCCCCGTTAGTCCACATGATGTGATGGTTCCTCACTACTTCATCTACCCACAGTCCAGGCCTCATTAGTCCATAGATGTGATGGTCCTCACACTTCATTTACCCACAGCCAGGCCTCGTTAGTCCACAGATGTGATGGTTCTCACACTTCATCTACCCACAGCCAGGCCTCATTAGTCCACAGATGTGATGGTCCTCACACTTCATCTACCCACAGCCAGGCCTCATTAGTCCACAGATGTGATGGTTCTCACACTTCATCTACCCACAGCCAGGCCCCTTTGTCCACCGATGTGATGGTTCTCACACTTCATCTACCCACAGCCAGGCCCCTTTAGTTCACAGATGTGATGGTTCTCACACTTCATCTAGCCACAGCCGGGCCCAGTTAGTCCACAGATGTGATGGTTCTCACACTTCATCTACACACAGTCGGGCCCCGTTAGTCCACAGATGTGATGGTCCTCACACTTCATCTACCCACAGTCAGGCCCCGTTAGTCCATAGATGTGATAGTCCTCACATTTCATCTACCCACAGCCAGGCCCCGTAAGTCCACAGATGTGATAGTACTCACACTTCATCTACCCACAGCCAGGCCCCATTAGTCCACAGATGTGATGGTCCTCACACTTCATCTACCCACAGCCAGTCTCCATTAGTCCACAGATGTGATGGTCCTCACACTTCATCTACCCACAGTCAGGCCCCATTAGTCCACAGATGTGATGGTCCTTACACTTCATCTACCCACAGTCAGGCCCCATTAGTCCACAGATGTGATTGTCCTCACACTTCATCTACCCACAGTCAGGCCACATTAGTCCACAGATGTGATGCTCCTCACACTTCATCTACCCACAGTCAGGCCCATTTAGTCCACAGATGTGATGGTCCTCACACTTCATCTACCCACAGTCAGGCCCCGTTAGTCCACAGATGTGATGGTCCTCACACTTCATCTACCCACAGTCAGGCCTCGGTAGTCCACAGATGTGATGGTCGTCACACTTCATCTAACCATAGTCAGGCCCCGTTAGTCCACAGATGTGATGGTCCTCACACTTCATCTACCCACAGTCGGGCCCCGTTAGTGACAACTGTGAAAGTAATCGGCTCTCCGGAATCCAACATATTATTCTTAACTGATTCTGTGTCTAAATATAATATATCGCCACATGTGAACCTTCCCCCCCCCCCCCCCCCCCCAATGTGGGGACAGAAGGACCATATATCGCAATACTAGAGTCATGGTGTTATTTGTTCTGTTTCGTGACTTATTACGCAATCCCAATGCTCTCTGAATGGAAATTTACATTACACTACTTGTTAATTTGATTGTGTGCTATGTTTGGTCCAAACCTACTTTTTGTGTGACACGGTATCATTTAATAATGACGCTCAAGAGGGAAACTGATAGGGGGAAGCGTTGATAATATCAATAGCACGGTCGGGCCAGAGTTCTGGATTCGTCGCCTGCTAAGTGAAGATAGGATTTGCCACTTATACCTCTGTGCATTCCGGCCTACTAATGTGACGGCCCCATCACATCACATACTCCATAGCACGATACTTTACATTGTAAAATGACGTTGTCTCTTTTACAGAAAGTGGTGTTTTGCCGAAGCAGACCTGAAGCACAATCTAAAACGATGGCTTTATATTATTTCTGCTGACACGTGTGTACTATAATAGCTATTTATTTTGTCAGTGGGCCTTTCAGTCTGAAGACTGGGGTTCAAGTCGTTTTTCTTGAAAATAGTAGTTGTTCATAGTTGTCTCGTTTCCCCGATGTCTTTAAGAATGTGTTCATTTCAGCTTAATCTTTCAATCGCGCGATAATATTCCATCTTAAAGGCTTCTAAGTTCTTTTCATCTCTCTTGCTTAGAACTCATGTTTCATAGCCGTATAGTTCTATATGCCAGATACAGTAAGTAAGTAGAGTAAAGGAGCTTTCACACGCTTTATATCGCAGTGGGCATATAGGTCTCGATCCATATTTTATAGACCAACGGACACTCGGTGGGTGAAGTGGTCAGTATCACGCCGACCGCCTTTTCTCCCCAAGACATTTCCTGGTACCTTTTGCAGGCTTGGTCGGCCTGGAAGCCCAGGTAATTTTTGTTTAAAATTCGAATTTGCCCCAATGAGGATCAAACCCACTACCACCAGGCCGGCTGGTGAGTGTCTATGGGCCAGTTATGCGTACTAGTTATTGATTTTCAATTCAGTATGCGTGTGCCTTTTAGGGATGTGTGTGTATCATGGCACGACTTTATAATTCTGATGTCCTTTTATCGCCTGTCCTAATCTCTGATATTTAATCAGTAAAAATACGGACCCTTACTAAACAGGAGTCTCTATGGCGAAGTGGTAAAGCCGTTTGACTCGTGCTCCGAAGGTTGCGGGTTCGATTCCCGGCCGCGTCCTTCGGTTTACGAGTTAAATGTTTCGGAGACTCCTGTGGGTCGTCGCTAAAAGCTACGGAATTCGTGCTTTGTGCGACGCTTTCCGTGCTTGGATAAAGAGAAGAACAAATTGATCCATACTTCAAGGGCTCAATATTGAAGAAGATTGACTATCAAAGACGATAAAATAAAGAAAATTGAAATAGTTTGCTCTCTTGAAACGAAAGGAATGTTTGGAGAGAACAATAACTGAGGAGTATATGCCTGGGAACAGAGGAAGAGGAAGGCCAAAGAGAAGATGGGTGCAGGATGTGGCGGTGGGTCTCCAGATGGGTGTATCGGACGTGGGACATTTTGCTTGTGATCGAGACGTTTTCCGGAAGGTTGTTATGAGAGCGAGGTTCTGCAAAGAACATGCTACTGAAGGAATGAATTAATGAATGCATGCATAAATGAATGAATGAAACACATGTCGGATGTCCTCTTGCAGAACATCGCCATCAACCCCAATCCCAGGTTGATTTTCTATCCAAGGTTACGTTCAGTAGTTTGCCATTGCTATCTGAACGCAAAGTCAACGTTGAAGTCCAGCTGATCTGTGTAGGGAACGGTTCCCCTACCCCGTCATCAGCGTATCGGAAGTTCAAGCGCATTAAGCACCGCGGCCACGCAGACTGCTATATATGAGATATCTACATGGGTTTAGAGAACGTCGCAACATACCCCAACATGGTTTGGCTGCTAGTGATTTGCTAGGCAATGGTTACGTTCCGTAATTCTCCATTGCTTTCTGGACGATCGACCCTGATACTATCGAAATTAATTCAAAGCGGCCAGCTTTCAAAACTTCCCTAGCTGATTTTGAACCCTGAATTGGACATGAATTAAAGGTTGCATATCTAAGTAAGGAAATAGGAGATCTGTGTGCGCAACATACAGACTTCGACAGACAGACAAATAAATGGTAGGCTGACGTATAGATGGACGGACGGCCAGAGAAATGGGGAGAGGGAGCAAGCGAATGAGAGGTGCAGACGGTTGGACGAATAGACATACAGACGGGTGCAGACGGTTGGATGGATAGACATACAAACGGACGAACAGACAAGCAGACAGACATAGAGACAAACAGACAAATAAACAGGTAGACAGACAGACGGATGGGCGGAGGGTGGGTGGGTTGGTGGGTGAGTGGATGGATGGGGGAACTGACATATCATCTACTGTTTTATTACATGATGTTATTGTTTGTTCTGTAGCTGCAAACGAGACTACCACCATAGAGCCGACTACGAACACATCTGCAGCTAACGTCACAGACAATACCGCCACTACGACTACAGCGAATACTACCCCTGTGAATACCAGCTCAGTGAGCACGACCTCTGTGACTACACAGAATGGCACCGAAACGTCTACAGCGTCAAATACCAGCAGCACCACAGGAAACGCTTCAGAACCATCAACCGCTCCAACCAACAGCAGCACCGGAGGAAGTACTCTCACTGAAACAACAACAAAATCCACCACCACTTCCCAGGGTCACTCCAGTGGGTCGTCATTTGACGTGGGGTCCTTCTTCGGCGGCATTGCCCTGGTCGTCGGTTTGGTGATCGTAGGATGCCTCGGTTTCAAATGTTATAAGAGCAGAACCACGGAGGGGTACAAGGCAATGTAAATGTAACAGTTTATGGAATATAAATTGTTTGCTTCTGCAAGGCACTGTGGTCATTTTCAAGCGACGAATTCTAATCCTGGCGTGCCTTTAGCTTGGAGTTTTGGTGGATGTTTTGTGTATTCTTTCATTAGCTACTATTTTTCTGTGCCTTAAATGTGTAATTACTTGTGAATTTATTTCTGAGGTATCTGTAAATTATGAATAGTCTACTATGGTAATTGATGTTTGGTTTTAAGTCAATCCATCATGTGGTTTCATTGGATCCCTGTCAACCCAAGGGTTTATCAGCTAAAGAAAGAAAGCGGCAATGAGAGAAGCAGAAGTAGATACACTGAAATACAAGAGAGATACAGAGAGAGAGAGAGGGAGAGAGAGAGAGAGAGAGAGAGAGAGAGAGAGAGAGAGAGAGAGAGAGAGGAGAGAGAGAGAGAGATGAATAAGAGAGGGAGGGTGGGGTAGAAAATGGCAATGAGAGAGAGAGAGAGAGAGAGAGAGAGAGAGAGAGAGAGAGAGAGGTAAATTTGGTAAATTGACAAATTGAAAATAGGAAATGAAGAGAGAAAGAGGGAGAGAGCTAGAGAGAGAGAGAGAGAGACCGCAAGGGTAACAATAAAAGAGAAAAAAGCAAATGAGAATATGAGATGGATAGAAAGAGAAGGGAGGGAAAGAGAAACAGCTAGAAAAATAGATAGTATGGGTGAGAAAGATAGTCAGCGATGGAAATAGAGTTAGCTAGAGACAAAGAGACAGCAAGATGGCGACTGAAAGGATCACCACGAGCGAGCTTAACATAGAAACGATAGACAGAGAAAGCAAACTTAAGAGACACAGAGGACAGGCATAGTGGTATAAATAACAAGAGATAGAGAGACACGCATACACGCAAACACACACAAACAGAGAGTGGGGGGGGGGGGGGGGGAGAGAAACATAGAGACATACAGAAAGGCATACAGTCACAGAGAGGTAGACATAGAAAGAGATGAGCTAATTGTATTAGTAATATGTATTAACCGATTCAGTGCCAAACAGAAAGTAGATTTGGACAAAACAAAGATGGATGGCGGAAAATGGGAAGTAGGGGTGTGTCACAGTTATTACTTAACAGTTCTTATATGGTAGCAGAAATGTATTATATAACTAATTAAACAGGGTTGTATTGGGAAAACTATTGTATATACATGAAAAGTCGCTTAAGACAATTATTCATCACTTGTCACTTAATCAGTTAATACTGTAAACATACGGAATGTGCAATAAGACTCAGTGGAAGGGTGTTGGTGCACTTACATGCTGCCTTGGAAGTCTAGGGTTCCCGGCACAGCTCTAACAACTCCCTGCAGGTGTCTGAATCGTCTTGGTTTGGCCAATCAGGAATGTGTAAAGGTACTCCCATAGCAGAAACAGCGTAATGGGACGAGGGTGACTTAAGTCGCTATCCCGTCACGTTTTCTTCGCAAACTGTTCCCAGAAACCTTTGGAAATTATCTGGGGCACATTTCGCGAAGTGGCATAGTTATTTGTGCTGCAGGCTGCCAAGCGGTTGCTTGGTTAGGGCATTGTTTGGTTGGGTGGTTGGTTTGTCGGTTAGGGAGTTGGTTAGGGGGATTGGTTGGTTGGGTGGTGATTGATTGGTTGGTTAGGGGTTGGTTGTTTGGTTCGGTAAGGGTTGGTTTGTTAGGGGTTTGGTTGGTTGCGTGATTGGTTGGTTGGTTAGTTGGTTAGGGATTGGTTGGGTGGTTACGGAATTGATTTGTTCCTTAAGGAGTTGGTAGGTTGGTTATGTGGTTGGATGGTTGGTTAAGGGATGGATAATTAGAGGTTTGATTGGTTTGGTGGGTGGTTGTTGGTTGGGTGGGTGGATGGTTGGTTCCTTTATTGGTTGGGTGGGTGGTCGGTTGGGTGGTTGCTTGGTTGAGAATCCTCTTCAAGACTGAAGTCCAACGCTGTGATGTAACGGTTGTGTGAGCCATGAAACGGCTTGCATCTATCTGAGTCAGGCTGGGGTCGAAAACTTCAGGGACAACAATATATATATATATAACAAGAGCGAAAGATGTCTTAACGACTTGGACTAGGCAGGGGAAGGCAATTGAATAAATGAATGAATGAATGAATGAATGAATGAATGAATTAATACTCTTTCTTAATTAGATACATTTGTTATCCTGATCAGCGATGTTGACTTTAACCACTTAAAATGTATACCTGAAATGTCTATGAGAAGGTACATAAGTGAGTAAAGAAGATGACCGCCTCATTACATAATGCCATGTTCTATCATTAGTAATGTAGTATCACTTTACACCTCTACAGCAACATCAGTCACTTTTTTCCTAACCTGGCGGATGATTTAAGTATCTGGTATGCCAATATGCTAATGAAAACCTAATAAAGGATTTCCGAAGACATAAAGCTATGTCGAAGGTACGTGTTGCAACAAACACTTTTTAACGATGGAGACATAGAGACGAAATAAAGATCGTGGACAGACTATTGAAACGATTAAAGCTGCATTATTAAACAACAAAAGGAGATCACTATGGTCGAATGGATAAGAACGCGTGTTATTAAACATCGGTGATCTGATGCCGAAGTTAGGGGTTCAACCCTTACACTGGACAGTTGAACTAAAATTTTGACTTCTCGTCCTTGACTTGGGGATGTAAATTACAAGTACCTTTGAAGTCGGAATGAGTTCGCCTGATGGCGAGGGACATTGGTAATAGGTAAAGCTAAAACACACGCAAAATGCAGTCCATTGCAACTAGAAGTAGTGTGTATAAACTACGCCTGAGTTCAAAATCAAGTGATCACACACAAACAAAAACAACCACAACAAAGCAATCCCGGGACCAGGACCTTGCTGTGGGTGTGTGAAGTGTTAGAACCATCACTATTAGAAGGAAAGGTTTCATAGGTGGCAGTCTTTCCCGCCGAAGCGCACGTCGAAAACAGACCTTGAACTCTCGTCCCACTCGTGCCATTGTAAGCGTAACGTGGTAACCATTACCACAACGCGTCAGCTAAGCTGCATTATGCGCTAATATAATTTTTAACATAGCTTTTTATAAGAGTGCTTAAGGCAATAAGGCATGTTTCTTTGCTACATCTAAACGATCGGAAAATACGTAAGCGCGGTTGTTTATGAAAGTTCTTTGGCTGGCCATGAGATAAGTATAGTGCTATTTTGACTACATAGCGACAATATTTCATTGTGATTGCTTAGACTAGCATTGTACTATAAAGTATGTAATGATCGACTGTCTTTATTTTAGTGGTTAAATCTGACCTTTACCATTAGTAAGTGCCTTATTGACTTTGGTGAGCTGTTAAGCTTTTCCACAACCCACGATGAATTTGTCAATTCTTGCATGCCAAGATATAAGGCTGACGTGTTTACTTTTTCACTGTCTTAATCTATCACTTTTGTCATTGAATCCTATGTGTTATGATCAATCAATCAATCAGGTGCCGTCTCCACAATGAAGGTTGGCTGCAAAGGATCTCCAACACTGTGTCTCTCGCCCTGAATGTACATTTTGTCAGATTGGTGTTCGTCCATCTCTTGATGTTATCTTCCCACCTTTTTCGTTGTCTACCTCTTGCTCGCTTGCCTTCAACCTTACGTTCCAGTATGGTCTTCATAAGACTGTTATGCTTGTTATTATAATTATGACAATGCTTTTCTTCGAACAGCATGGTCATACACGTTGATTATTTTCTTTCCATGTATTTAATAACTTCCTTTTTGTCTTTATTGTTCCTCGCTTTGATATCCGTAACACACTACTGTAAAACCATGTCGCTATGGCTTCACTCTAACGTATCGTTAAAATGCTCTTGTGTGTGATACATAAAAATGCATTACCATTTTTGTATGTTTAACATGTAAGAAATGTTTTCTTGCCCTGCCATGGCAAGCATCTATTCCGTATTATTTTATTCATGTTATAAGACTTTTATTTGTGACAGTGTCATTAATACTATATAATTTTCTTGGTTATTGTCATCATACTTACATTGTAGCTCATAGGGAGTGATTTTTGTTTTATTGTTATATGCCTAGCTAACATCTAGTAAAATCAATACATGTGTAGATATTAAAAGTAAGCTTGTGCCTAATACAGTCATATCTTACGATAAGGCTAAGGGGGATATAAGAAACAACTACAGAACAAAGTGTGAGGCAGACCATCTTGTCTATCAGAAAGATAATGCATTTGCCAACTCCACAGAATTAGCAAATGGGAGCCGGTGTGGTGCAATGGCTAGCACATTTGCCTGCTGGTCCCAATGTCATATGTTCGAATCCCCTTCCAATTGGCGATCTTTTTTACAATTGGGCTCTCAGGTAGACACAGCTTCAAAAATAGGTATCAGAAAGTTGCTTGGAAAATAGAGGCGGCCAATGTTATATTGACTACGTCATCCATCGAGTGCCGATTGATGAACTGGCTATTTGACTGGATTGATTGCCAGCCTTTATCTCAACGTGACATTATCCATCTGTGATGCTTTAGTTCTCACTTCAAGAAATGAATGATGGTTCGTAAAGTGTAAACATGTGGTATTTCTATAATGTTCACGTGAGATGTTCCTATAATGTTCACATGTGATGTTCCTGTTATGTTCACATGTGATGTTCCTATAATGTTCACACGTGATGTTTCTATAGCTTCACATGTGATGTTCCTAGTCTTCACATGTGATGTTCCTAGTCTTCACATGTGATGTTCCTATTATGTTCACATGTAATGTTCCTATTTTCTTCTCATGTAATGTTATTATAGTCTTCACATGTGATGTTCCTATATTGTTCTTATTTAATGTTAATATAGTCTTCACATGTGATGTTCCTATAATATTCACATGTAAGTTTCTTATAATGTTCACGTGTGATGTCCCCATAGTGTTCACATGTGGTATTCCCATAGTGTCCACATGTGATATTCCTATAGTCTTCACATGTGATGTCACTAGAGTGTCCACGGGTGATGTTCCTATAATGTTCACATGTAATATTCCTATAGTGTTCACATGTGATGTTCCTATAATGTTCACATGTGATGTTCCTATAATGTTAACATTGATGTTCCCACAGAGTTCGCATGTGATATTCCTGGGGTCTTCACATGTGATGTCCCTATGGTGTTCACATGCAATGTTCCTTTGATATCTGCCTCTCTAATCTCTTGTTATGTGAGCTCCAATCATTATCTATACCTTAGCTAGTCCTATTACTGTGATAATCCCAAGTGCGACCCAGTATTGCTCACGTTACAGTGGAATACACTGAAGAGTCCATGATAATTGCTAATCTTTCTCAAGCCATACCTGAACACAAAATGTATTAACATTTTTTGTTCATTTGTTTCCTTATGATATCCCAAATATCTATAGAAATTTTTTTTTCTAGTTTTGGAAACGTAGTGTCTCTTTCCATCCTACTGGAAATATGGTGTCCATAATTTAAAGCTTTAAAGTTTCCAGGAAGCATCGACTTCATTACACCAGGTTTGATCCTATATGGCTCTGTTCTTTCCTCGGAACACTCTATTGAAAGTGTAACATAGAACACGAACTTCGTAGCTCCAGCGACGACTGCAAGCATTTTTATGTGTTAACAGAATAACGGTGTCTGAAAACTAATTCACGACCTTCAGATAGCCACGGAGAGTTCTCGCCCTCCCTGGTGTCTATAATTATTTCAGGTAATGGGTTTTTAAAAATTTTTTTGTTGATGTCTTAATAGCAGTTCCCCGATAACCATATAATGATTCCCATCTTCTTACTACTGTTATAACTCTACTGTTATAGTTTTTCTAATCCATGTTACGAAATTACAAACACCTTATATATATATATATATTGTTAGGCACAAACCACATTGTGAATTCGAAGTAAAGTTACAAGTCATCAGTCACTCATGCAGATGGTCATGTGTGGATATTGATCGCTCACGTAGTATGCTTGTGTTAAGACAACCGACTGTAATCCATATATTTTGTCTACTCGTGTTATAGAAGCCAGATTTTGCGTAGCTGCAAATGTGTAGTTATAAGTTATCATGCTCGGTTTTTATCAGTTGTCTGTACAACTTTAATGTGGACATTTTGGTGTTTTCTCTCAGAAGAAATATAGTGTACATGTAGTTTCTCTCGAGAACCTATTTTTTTTTTCAACTAAGAAATATTTTTGTAAGTTTGTTAGATAGGTTTATTTGTGTCTTTATGTTTTTGTGTTTTTTAGCTGATGAAGGCTTTCTAGTCGCAAAATCCGTTATGGTGTTACTTTGTTATTTCAGTTTTATTTATTTAATTAATATAAGTCAAGGGGCCATCACCAGCTTGAGTCTCCAGAGATTAAATGAAAACTATTAAGGAGACGTTTCTCGAAGATAAACCATTTGACAGTTCCAGAAGAACGACTAAACAGATAAAACACCTTACAGTTGCAGAAGAGCGACTAAACAGATAAAACATCTGATAGCTGCTGAAGAACGACTAAACAGATAATACATTTTACAGATGCAGAAGAACGACTAAACAGATGAAACATCAGATCATCTGAGCACCGGGAAAGTTCTTAAATACGTATTTAGGCGTGTGACTGGTGTAAAGATTAGTTTCCTGGTCCAAAGGTTACTGAGATCAGACCTGGGTTGGTAATGATCTCCCAGAGTTTTTAGATAACCTAATGCTCGAATGGACGCGTAGTCAATAATTATTCTGTATTAACACATCACCTAGGGGTTAATTTTCAGTTTAACGTATTTTTCCCAGGACGACATGCGACTCTAGGATTGACAAAACCTCGTAACATCTGTATCATGTAATTTTCTTAAGAAAAAAAAAGGCAGAGATGAAGAGATTTGTTTACATCACCTCCTAAATATCGTGATCTAAAATTTGTGAAAGTATATCACTCCGCGCCGGCTTCGTGGCTTAGAGGTTATGACTTTTCTCCGTAATCTCGTATATTCTCGTCAGTAACGTGATGACGGTGAGAATCAGCAGTGGTTCGAATCGCATCGGTAACTTACGGGGTATGTGAGCCGGCCTCTCAGAAAGCAATGACAAACTACTGAGCGTAATCTTGCCAAGAAATCAACATACAGCTGAAAGATGCTGGTGCTGACAGCGATGTCCTGTAAAGGATATGCTAAAAAAAAAAAAATCACTCCGCTCTTTTAAAACAGTTTTCACCATCAGTGTAATATTAATCTTTAGCTACACGAATAGCTCTTCTTTTTTTTTTTTAAATGTGAATGTTTTCAGCATTAACCGCTAGTCATCATCAAGTGCCATCTCCGCATTAAAGGTGACTGTAATGAGTCACCAACAACGTCTGCCATGTATCCTCCCACATTCTCTTCTTATTGTCCTTTCATTATTTGCTTCTTGACTATGTATATCACTGTTGATATTGTGTCTATACGTA
>JACEFZ010008246.1:70000-151325 GCA_014155875.1 Cepaea nemoralis
AAGAATAGACAATAAAACTCAGCAAATTTTGCACGAATGTCAGTTGTAATGCCAATGAGGGACCAGGAACGCAAACATGATAGCAAGATTTGTGGCAGAAAGATTGATTACTCATAGAATAACTCTAATCAGTTGCTTCATTGACTATGAGAAGCCTGTGACTAAGTATTCAGGAACACAGATATTGGAACTAAGAAAGCAGTCAGTTGTATATCCTTTACAGTCAACCCCAGCATTTGGGGTGGGGGTGTCTGTGATTTCTTGGCAAATTTACGTTCGCTAGATTACCATTGCTTTCCGAACGACTGGCACTCATACCTTTGTATTGAAATCAACGCAAAGTGGTGTTCTTTCAAATCACCCTCAGCTGTATTTTTAACTTGGTATGGTTAAAAACAACAATGAGAATATTACGCAAGAATCAGTTATATTAACAGAAGAGTGAAGCACAGTATTACACAAAACAGAAGAGACGTGTATCACGGATGTTTGCAAACCTATAAATGTTTAATCATTATCATTATGTGTCATTCTTATAGAGTGACATGGCAAGCACATCTCATGCAATTAATGTTTAATACCTGCTCAGAAATGGCGATGACGGAGCAAATGAAGAATGTCAACTTGAAGTTTGTGAGCCAGGAACACCATTAGTGCACAATCTCTTCTTCAGGGAGCTGATCGATACCGGGGCATTTATTTATCATGCTTGTTTTCAAAGGCCCCAGTTTTCCTCCGGTCGGAGAGTGTCTGCCTGCACGGCGAGGAGCCACCAGTCTACACACCAATAAGTCAGACATGGGACAACGGATACTCACGCAAACCTCAGGTCCTGTATGACATCACACTGATGTTGGACAACAGGATGCCTTCATCCGACATACAGGACTTCACGTTGGAGTTCACAGCCAGCGAAGACAAGCAAGCAAGCAAGCAAGCAAGCAAAGGCCCCAGTGACACCCCACCAAGTAATATTTACGTGCATTAAAGGTGGTCTACAGCATATACAGTCATGGCTTGGGAACTGTTAGGTCTTCGCATATTCTGGGCCAGGATATTTGACGGGATGTAGGCAGTTCCCTATTGGTTCCACTAACTCGGAACAATCAGCACATCTGATGGAAGGTGCCTTGAAGAGATTATAACAAGAATCGCTATAGCGAAGGCAACAATCAATCAATCAGGTGCCGTCTCCACAATGAAGGTTTGCTGCAATGGATCTCCAACACTGTCTGTCTCTCGCCTTGACTGTACATTCTGTCAGGCTGATGTTCGTCCATCTCTTGATGTTATCTTCCTACTTGTATCGTTGTCTACTTCTTGCTCGCTTGCCCTCAACCTTGCCTTCCAGTATGGTTTTCATAAGAGTGTTAGCCTATGTCTTTTAACGTGGCCGAAATATTTCACTTGCCTTTTTTTAAAATTTCTTTCATCAACTCTCTTTTCATTCCCAGATTTTCTAGAACCTCTGTATTTGATTGTTTCTGTTTCCATGAAATACCACATATCCGTCTGTATATCCACATCTCCAGGGCATCTATTCGACTTTCTAGTCGCTTGTTTAATGTCCAGGCTTCAGCGCCATACAGTAGTGTTGAATATACGTAACATATGACAATTCTCATTTTTAATGCGTTGTTAATCTCTCTAGATGTTAATACTGATTTCATGCTCCGGGAAGGTTAACCCGGTCAACAAATGCCCGCAGAAGTCGGATGTTTCGGCCTAACGGCGCAAGAACGCAGCTCTGCTGTAAAAAGGCACAACGCAATCACGTCCGAAAAATAAAAAAAACTCCGGATGAACGCAGAAGAAGAAGATGCTGTTTAAAGCTTTTGTGGCCATTCCTATTCTCTTTTTGATTTCTATTTCACTTCTGCCATCATCTGTTATTACATGTCCAAGGTAGAAGAAACTTGTTATTTGTTCTAGTATCTCCTCGTTTACTGTGACGTTAATTGATGACCTTTCCTTGCCATTGCTAATTAGCATAGTTTTCGTTGTTAGGATGTTAATATCTAAGCAACATTTTGCTGTTTACTTGTTCTACTAGGTTATGTAACGCTTGCTCGCTTTCTGCTAATAACACGGTATCTTCAGCATATCTAAGATTGTTTATGATTCTTCCATTGATGTTAAGTCCAGACATTTCGACTTGTTTAAAAATTCTTTCTGTGCATAGATTGAAGAGGCTGGGGGACAACACGCAACCCTGCCGTACCTTCTTTTTATATTTATGGGCGACGAATAATTATTTCCGCATCTAATTGACGCCACTTGTTCCCAGTCGAAAGGCGAAGATAGCCTTTTGCAGAATGGAAAACATACTGACTAATAAAAAGATATCAATTCCAACGAGAAAAAGAGTGTTGAAGTGCTACATAGAATCTGTATTGTAGGCGTGTGAAGCGTGGACAATGTGCAGACAAGCTGAAAAACATCAAATTTCAGCGGAAATATGATTTCTGAGGAAAATGGAAATCATACCTTGGACATACAGAAAAATCAATGAGCAAGTCCTTCAAGAGGCAAATGAAAGCCGCAACTGATTAGAGAAATTAGAAGTAGACAGTCACATGTTTGGGCACGTTATGAGAAGAATCTTCCTACCAGTTCTTTACATGCCAAACCTGGACAATGACAGAAAAAGAGAAAAGAAAAATCACAACATGAGATTCCTGAGAAGATTACCCAATGTATCAAGAAGAGAGAAAATCAGAAATCAAGAAATCAGGACTAAAGTGAGGATTATAGCAGCGCTAGATTTTATCAGAAGGCAACAAGTAAATGGTTTGGCCATAAAACTAGATTGCCAGCTAACAGTATACCACAATAAGCAATGATGTACAGACCAGATGGAAGCAGAAGGAGAGGCCGACCACGGGAATAGCAGAGTCCACGGGAATCTCGATACATGGAAGCCCATAGGCGGTCACTCTCCAGCTGTTTATACTTCACCTCGGCACCGCAAGGTACAAGAGGAACAAGATGAGATGAGATATGAGAAGAAATAAATCAGAGAATTTGGTGACAACTGGCGAGATTGGAGGGAAAATAACAAGGGGGAAGGCAGAGAAGTAAATACCTGGATGGTTTGACCACGTGACATCGTCGGGATAAGGATACAGAGCTGAACCTCGACACTGGTGATCGCGTAATATGGCAAACATGGCCGCACACGCACATGGGACATAATGAACGAGGCAGTTCACCATCTGGTTACCTTTTCTTCCCAGACAATTCCAAGCATTATTCTGAAAACTTTTCGCGCCATTTTTAAATAGTCTGAGTCAACCACAGAGTGGTAACGGTATGAAACAAATAAACTGCACTCTACTGAGAATTGATCCCAGACCACTGTCTTGGCAAGCAAAGGCACTAACTACTACGCCACAGAGACTTCTTCTGTGTAATACCAGTCCTAAAACTGGTATCGACTTGAAGTAAATAAAATCCAATAAATGCGAGAGCTGGCTATACAGTATGCTGAATTTTTTTTTTTTTTTTTTGGAAAATATATGAGTGAGTGAATGTAGATTATCACAGCAGGGACAAGTATTGATGCCCGAGATAAACTGCTTACGGCAGTGATGCGACAGCTTGTGTTTTCTGCCTTTCTGTGCGCCCTCTTACATTATTGATACCGAGGATTGCCGACGAGGGGAACCACAAGAACGAAGAAGAAGAGAAAATAGAAGAAGAATATGATGAAGAGGAAACATAAGGAGAAGGCGAAGAAGGATGAGATGGAGGACGAGGAGGAAGAGGAGAACTAAATAAGAAGAGAGAGAGAATGAGGAGGAGGCAAAGGCGGAGGAGGATTAGTTGGTGTAGTGAAAGGAAGATAGGGAGGAAGGTGAAGAAGAAGAAGAAGAAGAAGAAGAAGAAGAAGAAGAAGAAGAATGAGGAAGATGAGGAGAAGGAAGAAGAGGAGGAGGAAGAGGCGGAGGAGAAGGGGAGGATAGGGAGGAGGAGGGGGGGGTAGAAAAGGGGGAAAGAAGAAGAGTAGAACATATGTCCTCAACCAACTCACGTCAGCTCCTCCCATACTTTCCTATCTCCTGTGGTTTCTTTCGGTGTCACCGCATGTTATTCACCTGTATCTTAATTCTTTTCTCGGTTTGATTTTAGTTTCCTCTCCATTTATTTTTATCTGTGAGTTACAGAGGAAGGACTTTCAAGTTACATCATAATTCATTGGATTGTGCGCTTAAGTCCGCTACGACATGCTTGGTAGTTTACTGTTTAATATTCTTTGCTTCCGTTGTAGGCCCAGATAACACACGGACGATGTATTCACCATCCCAGTATACTTTTTGTCTTTGCTCCTTTTAAACTCAAACGTGGTCCATACACATGCTTCTATTTGCAATGCTACTACTTGTAGCACTGGACTGCATTTTGCGTGTGTCATCAGGCGAACCCACTCCGACTTCTGAGGTACTTGTAATTTACGTCCCCGAGTCAAGGATGTGAAAACAACATTTAAAGTGAACGAGCCAGGTCATTTGCAGAACGTCGCTCGCCTCACGACCCTCCGAAAAAATGTTCGATCCTTTGCCAATTCCCCCATCTCATGCATTTTCATGCCCAAGATGCCTTCAATGACCTCTGTACAGGCCGTCTTCGCCCTTGTAGAAAACTCCTTTCTCTTGTATGAACCACGAATCCCATTGCTGTCCTTTCCAATCTACTGTAACTTTTAACATGGCCAAAGAAATTCAGTTTCGGAAACGAAATGTCGTTTGTAAGCCAGTTTTCAGTGATTTTCAGATCTTGTAGAAAGTCAGTTGTTTTCTTCTTCAGTCCACGGCATTCTAAGAACGGATCCTTTAAAATTACCTTTAGTAATAACGAATTGGTCCAAGGTCCATATCCTATGTGGTCACGGGAAAGACGCATATTCTCACACATGTTCCTTTAATATTTGTATTGGTGGTGCGCCATTGTTAATACTGTTTAACTTTTGCATGCTACAGTCTGTTTACGTCGGACTTATTTTTAACGGTCCCTATTGTCTTGCCTGCTCCGTGGCGAAGGTGTTACGGACGCAGTTCGTAATCCCGCATACCCGAGTTGGAAACACAGCTGCGGGCGATTTGGCAGCAGACTGCCTTTCGTTGGTTTTTTGCGAAATGGTATGGGTACCGGTCGTTTAGAAAGCAATGGCAAACTACTGAACGTAAAACTTGCCAAGAGATCACAGCAGCAAATAATGCTGGTGTGGACTGCGACGTCCCGTAAAGGATATGCAACTAACTACGCTTTTGTGTTAATTATTGAGCCAAGATATTCAAAGTTTGCGATAATTTTAGTTTCTTCGTTGCTGATTGACCCGCAGACTACACAAGTCAACCCCCACCTCCACGTGGTGCAGACCGGGCAACCATGACCGCAAGATCATGGGCTAACGGGGCTATGGCTCGCCATAGGGGATGGACTCCCTGTGGTCAGATTAGTGTCCTAAACCTGTGACTGGCCTAGCAAGCCGGCAGGGGATCTTCATACTGCTCGTAGAAAAACTAAGAAGTATAAACGGACTGACCCAAACGGCTATCGACCCGGCAATGTTAATGGACTACGAGATAGATCAGCGATTCAAAAAATAGGCACAATGAACGTCTGTGGTTTCAATAGTAAAGAAGAAGAGCTTATAGAAACAATGGAGGAGAGGAATATTGGACTGATGGGAATAGCGGACACCAGAACAAAGGGGAAAGGATGCAAGGAGCTCCACCGCAGTTACACGTTTGTTTACTCTGGAGTAGAAAAGCAAGAAAGGGCAAGACACGGTGTGGGAATAGTCATCGAACCACGGCTAGCAAGAGGAATACTAGAAATAAAATATATATCAGAAAGAATCATAACAGTGAGAATAAAAGAACAAACAATCACAACATATGTACAGATATACGCACCATGTAATGCAAACAATAATGAGCAAGAATGTGAGGACTACTACGAAGACATAAATGACGTGCTAAATAAAATAGATAAGTAGGACAACATCATAGTTATGGGAGACTTCAATGCAAGACTAGGACATAACAGAGTGGGCATAGAAAAACACCTGGGAGCATTTGGAGATCAGCAAAATGAAAGGAATGATAACGGAAGTAGACTGATAGAGCTTTGCAGCCAACACGACCTCTATATAACAAACACATTCTATAAACATAAAGATTCGCAAGTATACACCTGGTATAAATGGAACGATCTAGATACTAAAAGCCAAATTGATTTTATATTAACAAGAAATAACAGAAAGAGAAATATATTAGATGCAAGAGCAGTGCCCAATTTCAGTATAAACACAGATCATAAAGCAGTCGTTGCCACAATAAGAACCATTAGAAGAAGAAAACAAAGAGCAGGAAAATACATGCCATGCGAATCAGTAAACTTAAAAAACCTTAAAGACGAGGCAGTAAGGGAAAATAATGAGAAAGAACTAACTGAACTCTTTGTAAAATTACCTACGGAAAGAAAAACAGTGGAAGAAGAATGGGAGATGTTCAAATCAAGCATTTTAAATACTGCAAAAATAACATGCGGAACCACGAAAAAACGCAAAACACGGATAAAGAAAATAACAAGTTGGTGGAACGCAGAAGTAAAGAGAGCGGTAAAAGAAAAAAAGGAAAAATATAAAAAGTGGTTGAAGAGCAAACAGGAATGTGATTACAGAGAATACAGAATAGCGAGAAGACATGTGAGTAGAATAGTAAAGAGAGAAAAACAAAAAGACTGGGAAGAGTATGGAGAAACCCTAAATAAAAACTACAAAGAGGCAACGAGAAACTTCTACAAAAAGATAAGTGCAATGCGAACCAGAGGAGAACCCTTTTATCCCAACTGAAATAATTAACAGCGAAAATGGAGAACCAATAAGTGAACAAAAACAGATCCTAATAAGATGGAAGCAGTATTTCGAACAACTTCTCAACATCCCATCAGATGTCACAGGAATTCAAGAGACCTACACAGATGTCACCGAAGAACTAGAACCAGACATACTAAAAGAAGAAATTATAGAAGCCACCAGATTAGCCCCATTGAACAAATCACCAGGACAGGATGAAATACCAAATGAACTAATTAAAGCAGCAAGAGAAGTAGGAACAGCTTGGCTACATAGACTATTCAACCATGTTTTGGTAGAACAACAGACACCACGAGACTGGGGAAACGCCATAATTATCCCAATTTGGAAAAACAAAGGCAGCAAAAGAGATTGCACACAATACAGAGGCATTTCACTGTTGAGTCATACTGGGAAAATATTTTGCAAAATTCTTGAAAAAAGATTACGAACTACTTTAGAACCCCAGCTAAGCGAAACGCAGCTTGGATTTAGGAAAAACAAAGGATCCACAGACGCCATTTTTGCTCTGAGACAACTTATAGAAAAATCAATCGAATTCAATGAAACACTCTACTTAGCCTTTGTCGACCAAGAAAAGGCATTTGATAGGGTAGATAGAAACAAGCTGTGGGAAATCCTTAAACAATATGGAGTGAGTACACATCTAACAAACTTATGTAGAAGTTTATACAACAACAGTGAATGCATAGTGAGAGCAACTGGAGGACACTCAGAACCCTTCCCCATAAGATCTGGAGTACGACAAGGTTGTGTCCTGTCCCCTCTCTTGTTCATAACATATATAGACAACATATGTAAAGAAACCAGCCAAGCAGAGACAGCAAGAATACCGCATGACGAGAACACAGAAGAAGAACCATCTGCAAATCTAACCATTAGATAACTCCTGTTTGCGGACGACCAAGCACTAATAGCAAAATCAGAAGCTGAATTACAAGACCACATGAATAGTCTAAACGAAATGTGTAGGGAACATAACATGAAAATTAGCACAAGCAAAACAGAGGTAATGACTATAACTAAAGAAGAACAAACAGCAACAATTCACCTAAACGAACATCCCTTGAAACAAGTAAAGAGCTTCAAGTACCTAGGAAGTATAATATCATCAAATGGCAGATCAGAAGACGAGATCGAAAATAGGTTCAATAAGGCAAATCAACTCATTGGACAAATGGCACCAATACTAAAGAACAAACATGTATCAATAACTACTAAGAAAGCACTTTACAACACAATCTTCCTACCAACTCTGTGCTACCAATGCCAAACCTGGACAATGACAGAAAAAGAGAAAAGAAAAATCACAACAGCAGAAATGAGGTTCCTGAGAAGAATACTCAACGTATCAAGAAGAGATAAGATCAGAAATGAAGAAATCAGGACTAAAGTGGGGGTTAAAGCTGCTCTAGATTTTATTAGAAAGCAGCAAGTCAAATGGTTTGGCCATGCAAGTAGGTTACCAGTCAACAGCATGCCACAACAAGCAATGATGTACAGACCAGATGGAAACAGAGGAAGAGGCCGACCACGTAAACGTTGGACGGAGGGAATAACAGAATCCATGGGAATGTCGATATACGAAGCCCATAACCGGGCACTCTCACGAAGTTTATACTTCACCTCGACACCGCAAGGTACAAGAGGAACATGATGAGATGAGATGAGTTGCTGATTGTGATTTTTTGGTTGATATGTTTTCCTGGTTAGGTCAGAAAGTATTGTGAAATTCCCAGTATATCAAATTGATTTTATACTAAATCGTTACTAATCATGAAATGTTTTCCGTCGTATATGCTTCTAACATTCAATAGTTATATCCTTAATTTTCTATTTCCTCCAATAGCAGATATTCATCTGTACAACTATTACTTCCTATCATCATTCTCTTCCCCAATTTGCATAAATGATCTGTCTGGCCCGGGGCTTCACCATAATATCTTTGTAAATCTTGTTTCGGCTCCTCTGATGAGTGACTTAGGATGAATAATGTAGTAATTTCCTTTTAATATCCACATCCACATGGCCGTGCTGTGGACTGTGTGGACGAATTCATCAGCCTTTAGCAACTTGTAAAGTTGCTAGGACAAGTGGATACCTTGCATCGTAGAACGCTCGCCAATAGCAAATACTTGGTGTATTTTTAATGACTGTGCAGTGATTGAAAATATTGCCGTTACAAGTTTTGTATTTACCTATTATGTTGCATGAACTTTACAGAGGGTGAATTCAAAACTTGGACCGGCAATATTTTCAAACACTGCACAGTCATTAAAAATACAGCTTATAACACCTCAGAGTGTCTACTTCTTCCCGTGGATACTCGTTCCCTAGAGCTCGTTTGTCGCAATCTATTACAGCACCTTATTTCTGTGTTAGTATTTGGGACTTCAAGTATACATATGTTTGATTGTTTGCTTGATTTTGCTTGCTTGTTTGCTTCACTGATGTCAGATACTAATATTTCAGATTCCCTCACCTGGTCTCTGTCGGGTTTTACACCGTCTGGCGTGGTCTCTGTCCGCAGAACAGCAAATTGTCTAACGAGAGCATTGCAAAAAGCACGAACTCCGTAACTCCAGCGTTTACTATCCCCACCTCCTCATACCCCATCCCTCCGACACACACCCTCACCCTTATCTTATTGTGTCTGTTTTATTGTCTGTCTTAAAGTGTCTATATTACTGTTTGTGCAAAATTTTCTGTATTATTGCGCCTGCACCTTTTCTGGTTTTACTGTGTCTCTTATTATATCCGATATACTTAATCTGTCTTACCGAGTCTGTGTTATCTGTCTGTTTTACCATGTCTGTCTGATTACATCTGTCTCAATGTGTTTGTGTTTCTTGATCTGTCCCTGTAGTCTCTGTAAGTCTGTTTTACTGTGTATTACTGTTTCTTCCTTACCGCTTCTATCTCAGTGTATCTGTCTCACCATGTCTGTCGTACTTTATCTATCGTAATGCTTTTGTGTTACTGCGTCTGTATTACTGTGTCATTGTTATTGACACAGTTTAACTTCTAATGTCTTACTCTTTCTATCTATTTCAATATTCTGTTTCTGTCTTATTGTGTCTGTTTGACTATTTATGTCTTACTGTTTCAGCTTTAATGTTTCTGCCTTACTGCGTCCGCGTCACTGTATTTGTCTAACAGTTTGTGCATTAATGTGTTTGTCATACTGTATCTATTTTAGAGTATACATGCGTTGCTGTATTACTATGTTTCTGTTACTGTGTCTATCCTACTGTAAGTGTTATTGCGTCTGCCTTACTGTATATGCCTTACTGTGTCTGTGTTACTAAATGTATGGTTGGTTGGTTGGTTGGTTGGTTGGTTTAAAAACAAAAATTCCAAATTCGGCCTCGTTCAACCTGCTTCTTTCAGCTGCGGTTATTGTTGAGGTCCGTGGTTTTTGTAGGTATATTCACCCTAATTCTTGTCTTGTGAGTCCTATCTCGGACTGGTTTTGTAGCGTTTGTGTCTGTGACGTCAGCAGTGGGATCAGTCGGCGGCTATCCTTTGTTCTTGTGGTTTTCTTTGTTTGTGCAGGCTTCTGGCTCGTCTGGGTACAGTCCTTATAAGGACTTTCTATTTGGTCTTTTTGTTTCCTTTTTTGTGTAGTTTCTGTAGGAGCTTTTCGACGTTTCCATTTTCCTCCTCGCACCTGTTTTCACTTTCGAGTTTGAGTTTCTTCTGCCTTTCGATTTTTTCCTCCGCGGTCTTCCATGGTTTTCTCTCTCCGTTTTCTATGTAGTACGAGTGTTCAGGGTCATACTCAGGTTCAAACCATAAATCTGGGAAGTCTACCGGTCTCCTGAGTTTCTTGGGTATCTTCTTTTCTCTTTCATCCCAACACCTTTTGAATTCCTTGCGCCTGATTTCCTCCACTCTTGCACCTTCTAGTAGCTCCTCCAAGGTAAGTTTCTGTGGTCTCTCCGTGCCGTCATCAGGGTGCCCTTCTCGGTTTTCTTCTGATGTCTGGCGAGATATTGGTTTCCCTTTGTCTGCCTCGGGTATCACGGTTGGGCTGCTGGCTGTAGCTTGTTGTTCAGGCTCGGTCTCTTGGTTTTCATCTTGCGGTTTCTCTGCTAGCTCTAGTGTGGTTTCTTGTGTTGGTTTGTTTTGGAAGAGTTCCATTTCAGCTGTATGCAATTCTCTTTCGGTCTTGATCATTTGTAGGATTTCTTCATTCTCCTTCTTCAACTCGGCCTTGCGCTCCATCTCTTGTTTGATGTTTTGCTGTATCTCCTTCATTTCAGCAAGCACTTTTTCATTGTCGCTGGTTTGTGATGGTGTTAGGAGTAGCTTGATTTGCTTCTTTAGCTCGTCTATTTGGCTTTGCAGTTGGGCTCTTTCCGCTTGTGAGCAACCCGTGGCTGTCTCGCACCTCCGCATTGCTTCGTTGTATTCTGTCTTTGTGGTGATGGCGATCTTCAAGACGTCTCTTTGTCTTTGCAGGTACGGACAGCCCAGGTATCTTGCTCCATGTTTGCCCAGACAGTTGGCGCACTTTCTTTTGTTGTTGGGTGCTCGGAAATCCGTGTCCAGCTTAGCCAGCGGACACTCTTTAAAGGCGTGATGATCGGCGCAGCATCGGCAGATTTCCGTCTTACTGCGATACGTAGCTCTGCTGTGGCCGGCCTTCTGACATCTGGAACATTGAGTGATTCTTGTATTCTCTTGTTGAATGATACTGTGGTCGGCATTTCGCTGCCCTCCGATGTCACTACTGCCAAAGTTGTATGTATCTTGGAGTAGGTGAGGAGCCTCTCCGCCTTCAAGAATCGGATGTGAAGATTCTCTTCTCGCAGCTGCTTCAGGATTTCTTCGTCTGTCAGCTCCACTGGAATCCGCTTGACGACCCATCGGACTGTTTTTGAGTCGGTGTTTCCGACTCTGATATCTTTCTCCTCCTTCTTCTCTGCTGTCTTGGTTCTTGACTGTGTTGGGCTGTCAATCTTCTCCCTTGTAGTAGCTTCAGTAATAGCTGTAGTATCAGGCTCTTTGATGCAGTTAGCAGGTAGGCTCTCCACCGTTGTTCTTCTTGTTGTCGGCTCCCTCGCTGCACATTTTGGCCGCAGCGTGTTTCTTGTTGTTGGACTTTCAAAGTGACATTTTCCCGCTGATCAGGCTTCTTGGCAAGATAATGCGACTTGACTTGTTAGCGCTCGCAGTGACGCTAAATGTATGACTGTCTTACTTTCTTTTATAGTGCCTTTACTATCGCTCCATGGCGAAGGCGTTACGGACGCAGTTCGTAATACCGCATACCCGCGTTCGTGAAATGGTATGGGTGCCGGTCGTTCAGAAAGCAATGGCAAACTATTTGAACGTAAACTTGCCCAGGAATCACGAACAGCCATAAATGCTGGGGATGAACGCTACGTCCTGTAAAGGACATGCAGCCACTTTTTGTTTTCATTTATGGTGTCTGTTGCTTGCATTTTTACCACCATTGCTCGTCTAACACATACAATACACATAAACACATCACACACACACACACACACACACACACACACACACACACACACACACACACGCACGCACGCACACACACGCATTGCAATAACAATATCAAAATATGCGTATACTTTTGGTGTACATACTTCCATTTATATTCTGGTGTACTTAATGGACAATACAAAATAAGCTTTTTAGAGTGTTGTTATAATCCATACACACGTTGCCTTGTATAGTATAGTAAAAGTTATCATTTGTAGTAGTATATTAGTATATGTATACACGCTTGTAATACTCAGCGTGGTAACGTGAAAAAGCATGTAGCGAGTGACCAAATCTATAGGATCAGATCAGGCATACATTTTACAGACGCGCTCCAAGTTACTGCGATAAAAGCGTGCATTCATCTCTCTAGAACTAATGAATGTCCAGTCCAAGATAGCTAGCCATCACACTAAAATATCAGCAAAGTACCGCCCTCAGATGCCATGCCTCGTTTCCCAAGTACGTCAAATTAGCCGCGAGCGTTCTATACGTGTACATCTCAATACTAATCGTTGAAAAAACAAACCGTGCCTTTATTTATAAAAATGTTTCACTGTTCACATCACTATACCTTATTATGAAATTACTTATATAATAATTAGTAAGCGATTTACTGCATTTCGGACATATTGCATGTGCTCAGTCCCACTGCAATTACAACTATATTGAATATAGTAGACCATTAAGAGGTTCACACCGTTCCTCTGGAGTGAACTAGGCAGGCCGAGAGAGGGATCACGCTGCATGGGCAACACATGATCTCTATATTTTAGCCCAGGCTTTGTGCTATGGAGAGGCAATAACTCCATCCCTTACAAACTATCGTCTGTCAAGACGGCAAGGTGCCAATGAAGAGGTTGAGATATAGTTTCAGACTTGACTTTTCAACGGTGCTGTTTTGAATTACATGGCATCTAGACTTACACATACATGCAGCGCCCATTCTGCTTTGTTATAACTCTTTCAATGTTTAAAACATAAGCCCCGGGTCAGTGACTTCTGTGATTCGAGTCGTTATTGTACAGCCCAAAGCATTTCTAAACCTCACCAAACCGTCACTATTGGCTGTCTCACGATCAGAATGCGTCTAATTCTTTTAAAAGAACCATTTGCTAAATTAAGTGCTCTAACGACAAAGAGGTCCTCTTGTGTTGGTGAGTAGAGGAATACCGTTGGGCGATGAAATCACCATGGAATGTTCCCGTATATGCCCACATGTGTAAATTCTATTCTAAAAACGCCAATGAGTGTGCAATTTTCAACCGACATATAATAAATGAAAGGGCGAGATTTCAATGAGAATGATGTGAAGTACGGTGAAGACGAAGTTTACATTCGAATCCGGGGTGCACAGATATTGTCGACTTTCGTCCAACACCCCGAGAAGATCCAACTGAACACGTAAATTAATTAACTACTTAATTAATTAACAATCGCAGTTCACTGTGGCGTAGGTGGCTTGCAAGGCACGTCTGTGTTCCAGCGCTTTCGATGGTAAGGCGTTCGGTATCGTGGTGGGATGCTTTGCTTGTCTTTGTTGCGATCTGTCTCGGGAATATCGATACAACCAGCGTGTTAGTGTTACCAATATCATTCTCATTGTTAGTGTTAATAGTATTATTATTATTCATCAAGTGCCTTGCCGGCTGGCGTGGGCGATCATGCTTCTCTACAAAGTGCGATCTGCGACGGCATAGATCATTTCATGTGCTGACTCCCTTCCGTGCCATGACACAAGACTGTAAGACTTTTCTCACATTGTATTCCTCTATCTATCTTTCCACAAATCTTTCCGACGGTCACGTGTTCCAGTTTGTCGCCTAATATTGTGGCCAGATAAATGATGACTGCTTCTTTCTGATGTTTGTGAAAATTTGTCTTTGCGACTTAGTCTCCCTTAAAATGTCCAGATTGCTCATTTTGGTTGTCTAAGAAATTTTCAGCATTCTTCTATAAAACCACATCTCATGACTTCAGGGGATTTTTGCGCCTATGTACTTATTGTCCAGAATTCGCTGCCGTATTTTAAAAGTGGATTTATGTAACATGCAAAAACTCTTTTTCTAACTTCCAATGTCAAGGATCTATTACATAAAATGTTCTTCATTTGTCAGAATGCAATTTTTGCTTGTCCTATTCTTATTCTTATTATACACTTTAAAATGTGCTTCATAACACGAACGTTGCGAATACCTTGGACTGTCAGAGTAGCTAACAGATATTGCCTCAAAAATGCTAATGTAATTAGAACATTATATACAAATATAAGAAAGAGCAACTGTCGTACTTTGGTCATGTGGTGAGAAGAAAGACATTGTAAAATATCGTAACGATTGAATAAATCAGCAGATGTAGAGCCAGGCAGGGGTAGATAGAGGAATGAAGAGCCAGGCAGGGGTAGACAGAGGAATGAAGAGTCAGGCAGGGGTAGCTAGAGGAATGAAGAGTCAGGCAGGGGTAGATAGAGGAATGAAGAGTCAGGCAGGGGTAGAGGAATGAAGAGTCAGGCAGGGGTAGATAGAGGAATGAAGAGTCAGGCAGGGGTAGAGGAATGAAGAGTCAGGCAGGGGTAGATAGAGGAATGAAGAGCCAGGCAGGGGTAGATAGAGGAATGAAGAGTCAGGCAGGGGTAGATAGAGGAATGAAGAGTCAGGCAGGGGTAGATAGAGGAATGAAGAGTCAGGCAGGGGTAGAGGAATGAAGAGTCAGGCAGGGGTAGATAGAGGAATGAAGAGTCAGGCAGGGGTAGATAGAGGAATGAAGAGCCAGGCAGGGGTAGAGGAATGAAGCGTCAGGCAGGGGTAGAGGAATGAAGAGTCAGGCAGGGGTAGATAGAGGAATGAAGAGTCAGGCAAGGGTAGATAGAGGAATGAAGAGCCAGGCAGGGGTAGATAGAGGAATGAAGAGTCAGGCAGGGGTAGATAGAGGAATGAAGAGTCAGGCAGGGTAGAGGAATGAAGAGTCAGGCAGGGGTAGATAGAGGAATGAAGAGCCAGGCAGGGGTAGAGGAATGAAGAGTCAGGCAGGGGTAGAGGAATGAAGAGTCAGGCAGGGGTAGAGGAATGAAGAGTCAGGCAGGGGTAGATAGAGGAATGAAGAGTCAGGCAAGGGTAGATAGAGGAATGAAGAGCCAGGCAGGGGTAGATAGAGGAATGAAGAGACAGGCTGGGGTAGACAGAGGAATGAAGAGCCAGGCTGGGGTAGACAGAGGAATGAAGAGCCAGGCAGGGGTATACAGAAGAATTATGCTGGGTATACTGGGACGGTGTCGGCGTCTTGGATTAGGAGCAATGAACTCGTTTCACAATTCCCCAACATATCGAGTCGATGGCTCGAAATCAAGTGCTGGCGATTTTAAAGCAGACCGCATTGCATTGATTTCGGTGGTATGGGCGTCGAGAATCTGCGAAAAGAACTTCACTCGCGAACCGAACCACGTGGTCCGGAATCGAAGCCACAACCTTTCGAACCAAAGAAGAACTTGGAATAATAAAAGAAATATGTGGCACAATGAGTGCAGTGAGGCATGACTTTTCAAGTTTAAACATCAGTGATATTTTAGTTTCCGTGGAGCAATGTGTAAATATTGTAAGGCGATATTTTAAATGACGATTTCTAAACTTTTCTAACTAAGAGTAAAATAGAAGCAAGTAACCTGTTTGTTCCTTCTGAAAAATGTAGGCCGTCTCCTTCATGTTGTCCTGGGAAACAAAACAGGAAGTTCATCATTGATAGGTGAAAGACTTGCGATAGTTGTAAGACGTGTGATAGATATGAGACATGTGATAGGTGTAAGACGTGTGATAGATATGAGACATGTGATAGGTGTAAGACTTGCAATATATGTAAGACGTGTCATAGATATGAGACTTGTGATAGGTGTAAGACTTGCGATAGATGTATGACGTATGATAGATATGATTCATGTGATAGGTGTTAGACATGCAATATGTGTAAGACGTATGATAGATATGAGCCATGTGACAGGTGTAAGACATGCTATATGTTTAAGACGTATGATAGATAAGAGACATGTGATAGGTGTAAGACGTATGATAGATATGAGACATGTGATAGGTGTAAGACATGCGATAGATGTGAGACATATGATAGATATGAGACGTGATAGGTGTAAGATTGCGATAGATGTAAGACGTATGATAGATATGAGACATGTGATAGGTGTAAGACATGCGATAGATGTAAGACGTATGATAGATATGAGACATGTGATAGGTGTAAGACATGCGATAGATGTGAGACATATGATAGATATGAGACATGTGATAGGTGTAAGATTGCGATAGATGTAAGACGTATGATAGATATGAGTCATGTGATAGGTGTAAGACTTGCGATATATGTAAGACGTATGATAGATATGAGACGTGTGATAGGTGTAAGACATGCGTTAGATGTAAGACATGTGATAGAGATGAGACATGTGATAGATGTAAGACATGTGATAGATATGAGACATGTGATAGATGTAAGACATGTGAAAGATGTAAGACGTATGATAGATATGAGACATATGATAGGTGTAAGACATGTGATAGATGTAAGACATGCGATATTTGTGAGACATATGATAAATATGAGACACGTGATAGGCGTAAGACATGCGATAGGTGTAAGACATATGATAGATATGAGACGTGTGATAGGTGTAAGATATGCGATAGGTGTAAGACATGTGGTAGGTGTAAGACGTATGATAGATATGAGACATGCTATATATGTAAGACATACGATAGGTGTAAGACGTATGATAGATATGAGACATGTGATAGATGTAAAACATGTGATAGATGTAAGACGGTTGATAGATATGAGACTGTGGAATAATTTTTCGCAAGCCGTCAACGTCGCTGTGAATATTCCCCCCCCCCCCCCCCCAATTTACAACAAGCGCCAACAATCACCAAAGTGGGATTCGCACGGATTCCGAAATCGAACAGAATATCCTAAAGATCGTTTACAACAAGCAACGTGAGTGGGCGTGACGTCATAACCCAAACCATAACACGAGGCTTTAAGATAGCGTGGAAGCCAACAAACAATCAGTGTATACAGAAACCTAGAACCATCACTAACCAGCGTTAAAACCAGAAGACGACCCACAGGTGGCAGGGTATCCTCCACTAAGCCATATATCTGAAGATTAGCAAATCGAATAGAGGAAGAGAGAATTACCGGCCTAGAAACAGCCAGCGAACTTGATAAACAAATAAAGTATGGAGTCCGAATCTGCTGACGTGAAGTGCGAAGAAGACACTCAAATTTGTTGAAGGTAGGAACACTATATTTTATATTACGTTAGTAAATGATCTTTTCCCAAGAAGAAGTTGGTAAGTGGTTGTGGTAACCATGTGGTTAGTCCTTAAGAAATTAATTTAGTAGAAACTAAATATTATATTCATTTATCGTAGTCATGGATAAACTGTACATTAGGATAAACCACGGTGAGTTTCCTTTTCTCCCAGGTAAACAACTTATTTAATGTTTAAGCATTAGACCTAGGTTGTACAATTTATTTCTTAAGAAGTTAAACTAAACCAGCAGTGATTTAGAAGTGATTAACTTAAGATTAGTTCAGTAAAAAGAAATTGTTTTACATGTGCCAACACTGGTAAGAGAAATTAGTGTAATGTGTAACAGAAAAGTACATGAGCACATGAGATGTAAATCTTATATATAAATTAGGATCTCCGTCTGTCTGTCTGTCTGTCTGTATGTATGTATGTATGTATGTATGTCCTTTATTTGTTCGCGAACGGCCCATCCGATTGAGATGAAATTTTCTACACGCCTTCCTTTCATTCCAGCGCTGCCAACTGTGATATTTTGTTAGTGTGAAATCGCCTGCTTACTCAGTATTATTTCATTTTTCATTTTTCATTATAATTTCATATATCTCAGGGGACCTAACTCTGTAAAAGTTATTTCAAGGGGCATAACTTTTCTGTATAACTTATAGTCATATTGTGGCATCGTTTTCAAAGATTTATAAACTCTTTGTCCATAGTTATGTACCGGCATATGAGTTATAATAAATAATGATACAATCTGTAAGGCATTTTCAAAGTTTTCATAAAAATAATGCACAATGCATAACATTGTAACTCATCTTTTTTTGCTTAAGAAGTTACTGTAGTCATGCAGGTGATTAGAAAGAGTTTTCATTAAAAATAATGGATGGTGTGTGGAAGGACATTCTTTTAAGTTACTTATTTTGTTGTATGAATTTAATGAGAACTTATATGACTACTTATATGAATTAAATGAGATGCTCCCCACCAGGGACTGGGCGAAGCCGGACAGGGTCAGGCAGACAGATAGACAGACAGACAGACAGATAGACAGTCGGGAACAGGAACTTATATGACTAATTATATAAATTAAATGAGATGCTTCACACCAGGAGCTGGGCGATGCCGGGCCGGGTCAGACAGACAGACAGACAGACAGATAGTCGGTAACGGGAACGGGAACTTATATGACTACTTATATGAATTAAATGAGATGCTCCCCACCAGGGACTGGGCGAAGCCGGGCAGGGTCAGGCAGACAGATAGACAGACAGATAGACAGACTGATAGACAGTCGGGAACGGGAACTTATATGACTACTTATATGAATTAAATTAGATGCTCCACACCAGTAGCTGGGCAATGCCGGGCCGGGTCAGACAGACAGACAGACAGTCAGTCGGTAACGGGAACGAGAACTTATATGACTACTTATATGAATTAAATGAGATGCTCCCCACCAGGGTCTGGGCGAAGCCGGGCAGGGTCAGCTAGTAGATTTATATATGGATCATAATTTTGGGTTTTGGGTGAAAGCACCCATGTGGTGTGTCAAATGTATTTTCATTGTTGTTAACATATGGATTTAATATTTGTGAGCCACATAATAATGCTTAATCAACCGCCATGCAATAATGGTTATGATTCATGATGAATGAATGTGGATTGGGTGTATCACATAATTCTATGTATTTGATGAGAGAATATGGTGATCCATGTGTATTTTCATTATTGTTAAACATGAGGAATAATAATTTGTGACTCTCATAATTATGCCTAATTACCACATAATTATATGTAATTGATGAGAGCATGTGGTGATCCATGTATAATTTCATTATTGTTAAACATGAGGAATCATTATTTGGGACTCTCATAATTATGTCTAATGATCACATAATTCTATGTAATTGATGAAATCGTGCCTGTGGTGATTCATGGGTGATTTCATTGTTGTTAAACAGGTGTGAATGTATCATTTGTGAACCACATCAGTATGACTAATTAACATTCAGGAAAATATAATTTCTGATGAAGGATGATGGAATGATTGAGATTCCATTGTAATGTCATTGTTGTTGAATCTGTGAATGTATTCTTTGTAAAGCACATACATATGCTTAATTGTCATCCATACAGATATGATTGTGTCTGATGAATGATTGATATCTCATTGTGATGTCAATGGTGTTAAACATTTAAAGTTATCATTGGGAAATCACATAAGTATAATTACTTATCTTACATGCAAGTATGAGAATGATTTCTGATGTATGAGTGTGAATGAGTTAGAGAAGTGATATGCTAAGAAGGAGTATAAGCTAGCAACCAATCTTATGATAGAAGGCAACTTTGATGTGTTATGTCCTGTCTATCAGAAGAGAACATGTTCGGCATAGCCCATACACTACTTAATAATTTAGTGCACTCCGACGCATGACACCACTTGGTATTAAATATCACTCATGGTACCATCATCTGGTTTGGTGACCTAAGCACTATACAACCCATATTACATATGCATACTACAAGCATCTGGTTTTGTGTCTTAAGCAAGACCCCACTTTGTATTATAGATCACTCATGTTACAACATATGAGCTAGTGTCCTGATGATTGTATTGATGATTTTGGTGATATAATAATGATGAGAATCATGATTATCATTGCAATGATGATGATGATGATGATGATGATGATGATGATGATGATGATGATGATGATGATGATGATGATGATGATGATGATGATGATGATTATGATGATGATGATGATCATGATCATGATGATGACGATGATGATGATGATGATGATGATGATGATGATGATGATGATGATGATGATGATGATGATGATGATGATGATGATGATGATGATGATGATGATGATGATGATGATGATGATGATGATGATGATGATGATGATGATGATGATGATGATGATGATGATGATCATGATGATGATCATGATCATGATCATGATGATCATGAATGAATGAATGAAGTACAAGCATATTACAGACACGGTGAATAGGAGGGAATATGCTCGCCTTGAAACTTTTGATTAGAAAATAATTCACCTGAATGCTATACCAGAATGGATACCATAGTGTACTTATATTGTTATAAGCAACTACTCATTGCAATGGGGAATGATTTAAAAACCCCTTAATGTATGAGACCATTTTTCTTTAATGGAAGAAAATGTGGAGAAAATAACTATGTACAGAAGATGGTGGGGAACATAGTTGTCAAATTCCAAATAAATCAAGGTAGTTCTCAGCCTGGAGACCCTGATGACAGGCATAGGTGAAGATGAAACTATACATCTGCTAGTCTAAACTTTGAACACCTTATAATGGAAGATTGGATGGAGAGCAACCAATTCTCGTGGTGATAACTAATTGAGAACACCAAGACCATCTGTCTCCTATGTTTATTTTTCTCTAGGAACAAGATTCCTTTTATTGATTTCACTTGTTGTGTTCTTAGGAGTTTACATCATTTATTTCTGATGTTCATATTGATGATATCATTAGATTTATGATTGATGCTGAAATCAGGTAGTGGCTATAACCATATAGATCCAGACCTGACTTTGGTGATAGAAGCAACTTTGCTAAATGCTCTGTACGAGAGTGGGGCTGAAACCTATCCACCTGCAAATGTTCCATTTTCCCTATTTTTAAAAAAAATTGTGTTGCGTATCCCTTACGGGACGTTGCAGTCAACACCAGCATTTTCAGCTGCTGTTGATGTACTAGGCAAGTGTTACGTTCAGTAGTTTGCCATTGCTTTCTGAACGACCGGTCTCTATACCTTTTTCGAAAAAACCAGCACCGCCGTGTTTCGAACCCGGGTATACGGGCTCACAAACCGCGTTCGCAAGCCCTTCAGCCACAGAGACCGGCTATTTTCCCTATAGGAGAGGTAAAAGTTATTTAGCATAATTTACCTGCCAAAATGTAAAATTTATAGCCAACTAAGATATTCTACAATCCTGGAAAGAACAACACATTGAAGCTATATATATATATCTATAAAAGAGACTGTATGTGGCTGGCTATGTATTGGATGGGTTCGATAACGGTACATCCGATTGAGATGAAATTTTCTACACGTTTTTCTTTCATTCCTGTGCAACCGACTATAATAGTTTCATAGTGTAAAATCTTCTACTTATTTAATAACATTTACTTTTTCATTTTTCATTATATAATTTCTATATAGCAGGGGGACTTCACTCTAGAAAAGTTATTTCAACTTTTAATAACATTTCTATATACTTTATAGTCATATTGTTGGACTTACTTGCACTATTGTTAAACTCTTTGTCTATAGTTATTTTCAGGCATATGAGTTATAATAAATAATGATATAATCTGTAAGGCATTTTCAAAGTTTGCATAAAAATAATGCATAATGCATAACATTGTAACCCATCTTTTTCTGCTTACAGAACTTATCAACTGTCATGTCGGTGATTAAAAACAGTTTTCATTAAAAATAATGAATGGTGTGTGGAAGGACATTCTTTTAAGTTACTGTGCGCCAGGAGCTGGGCGAAACCACGCCGGGTCAGATAGATAGACAGACAGACAGATAGTCGGGAACGGAAGCTTATTTGACTACTTATATGAATTAAATGACATGCTCCCCACCAGGGACTGGGTGAAGCCGGGCCGGGTCAGACAGACAGACAGATAGACAGACAGTCGGGAACGGGAGAGCTTATATGACTACGTATATGAATTAAATGAGATGCTCCCCACCAGGGACTGGGTGAAGCCGGGCCGGGACAGACAGATAGACAGACAAACAGATAGTCGGGAACGGGAGAGGTTATATGACTACGTATATGAATTAAATGAGATGCTCCCCACCAGGGACTGGGTGAAGCCGGGCCGGGTCAGACAGACAGATAGACAGACAGATAGTCGGGAACGGGAGAGCTTATATGACTACTTATATGAATTAAATGAGATGCTCCCCACCAGGGACTGGGTGAAGCCGGGCCGGGTCAGCCAGACAGACAGACAAACAAGCAGACAGACAGACTGATAGATAGATAGATCCCCTCCAGGGCCTGGGCGAAGCCGGGCCGGGTCAGCTAGTATATATATATATATATATATATATATATATATATATATATATATATATATATATATATATATATATATATATATATATATATATATAATAGAATGTTTATGTCTTTGTTTGTGTCTTTGTGTGTCCTTTATGCGTTCCCGAACGGTCCATCCGATTGAGATGAAATTTTCTGCAGATGTTCTTCTCACTCCAGCGGAGCCAACTGGCATAGTTAGTTAGTTTAAAATCAACAATTTTTCCTCCAGAACGAAAGAAAATGGCACGAGCTTAGGAAACAGACGAATAAATGTCCCGCAATCTTGCTGCAATGGAAATCACTCTCTGATTAAACCAGAAATTAGTTATGAACAATTGTTGTTCTCACTCGCGCGGATGCAACTGAAATAGTTAGTTAGTGTAAAATCAATTTTTAATTTTTGGGAACGGGAACGGGATCATCAGAAACCGACCAACGGGAGAACGGGAGCAGGGGCCTAATATGAATTAAATGAGACGCTCCCCGCCAGGTTTGGGTGAAGCCGGGCCAGGTCGTCTAGTGTGTGTGTGTGTGTGTGTGTGTGTGTGTGTGTGTGTGTGTGTGTGTGTGTGTGTGTGTGTGTGTGTATATATATATATATATATATATATATATATATATATATATATATATATCACAGTGACTGCTTGGAGCAGGAATCCATAACCCACAAGTCAAGACAAGGGAGGGCAGACCAATTTTTCTGTTTCAGATTTACTACCACAGAGGATCTGCAGGAAAATTACCAACGAAATTACCTGTAGTCTTAATCCTATGTGAGGAGAGAAATCACTGCTGAAAATATAATTAAGTGTAGAGATATTGATGTAAATGAACTTTTTTTTTTCATGTATGTATTTGATGTATTTGAATTGATTGTTTCAAAAACATTAATGTTCACTACTAACTGTATAGTTAGTAAATGATGGAAAAAGGAGGCCATTTCCTCTCGTGAGTGTATTTTTTACTTGTCATAGTCAATTAGTTTAATCACAACAACCCTAGATAAAATTAGGTTAACTGAGAGAGGAGAGGCAAGGAACCACCAAAAGGAGATTTTGTGTTTTAAGGGGAAAAACTTGTGTTTTCCTAGAGGTATTCCTTGGTTTTCTTAGATTATATTTATGGACTAAAGCAACTGAGCCATTGAAGGTTAACATAATTAAACGGGCAGGATCACATTGGGAAAGAGGAACTTAGCATCCTTTCTCTCTTTGGGGTTCAGCCATCAACCATACATCCGACAGAGACATGTGATAGGTGTAAGACGTATGATAGATATGAGACATGTGATAGGTGTAAGACATGTGATAGATGTAAGACGTATGATAAATATGAGACATGTGATAGATGGAAGACGTGTGGTAGATGTAAAGACATATGATATATGTAATATATGCAATAGATGTGAGACATATGATAGATGGAAGACGTGTAATATATTCAAAGCACGCAATAGATTCAAGACAAATTATAGATATATGACGTGTAAAAAAACATGTAAGACACGTAATAGATGTAAGACTCGTAATTGGTGTAATACATGCAAGACACGATATAGATTTAATAGATGTAAGGCGTGTAATAGATGTAAGACGTAATATATGTAATAGATGTATGTCGCGTAATAGATGTAAATCATGGAAAAGATGTAATATATGTAAGACAAGATACGTAATAGATGTAAGTCTTCGGGAGTATCTGTGGCGAAGTGGTCAAGCCGTTTGACTCGTGCTCCGAAGGTTGTGGGTTCGATTCCGGGCCGCGTCCTTCGGTTTACGAGTTAAATGTTTCGGAGACTCCTGTGGGTCGTCGCTAAAAGCTACGGAGTTCGTGCTTTGTGCGACGCTTTCCGTGTTGTGGAAAGAGACCGAGCCATATGGGATATAACCCGGTGCAATAAAGTCGACCCTGTCGATTTTTAAGCGACTTTTTTAAAATAGATGTAAGACATGTAATAGATGTAAGACATTCAATAAATGTAAGTCAAAAATGCACTGAGTTAATCAGTAATAGATTAAGACGACTTGCCTTGTGTGGTGGACATTTTCTTTGATGTTAACGTTTACTTATTTACCTTGTCATTTACTTGTTTATCCTGGTTGCGTTTTATTGTAAAGTAAACAAGTAGCCTTCAACATTAAACCCTTCTTGGTTATGTTCAGGGCGTTTAGTGTAACGGGAGCAGTGGTCGCATAGCGGCTAACATACTTGTCTGCCGTCACGGTGATCACGTTTTCAAATCCTCATAGAGGCTGGGATTTATTTTAACTAGACCTGGACTCCCAGGTCGAGCCAAATGAAAACAGGCACCGAGAAATGCTCTAGGAAGTAATGGCGGCTGGCGTGATAGCAACCACATCACACAGCGAGGGCCTTTTGGTCTACAATATGGAGAGGGGCACCATATACCAAATATGCCACAAGTAGTGGGAAACGGTCGTACACTTAACTTTTAATATGCAGTGTAGGTTACCATTAAGGAGCCGTGGTTAATGTGATTGTCTATCTCACTTTAGCAGGCGACGAGACTGACGTCGTACCCGCTCCCTGCCGATTTCATATTATCAGTGCAATTCTTTATCAACTTCGCTAACGCGCTCACTTTAACTTCTAAGTTCGATGCATTTGCGTTTAGGTCGCTTGTGCCCTGAAAATGGCTTGCATTTATTAGGGTGTGGTTAGTTTAGTCTGTTTTGCAGGCCTAATACTAAAGCACCATCCCCACAGAGACTGTTCTCCAGGCCTGGCACTAAAGCACCATCCCCACAGAGACTGTTCTCCAGGCCTGGTACTAAAGCACCATCCCCACAGAGACTGTTCTCCAGGCCTGGCACTAAAGCACCATCCCCACACAGACTGTTCTCCAGGCCTGGCACTAAAGCACCATCCCCACACAGACTGTTCTCTAGGCCAGGCACTAAAGTACCATCTCCACACAGACTGTTCTCCAGGCCAGGCACTAAAGCACCATCCCCACAGAGACTGTTCTCCAGGCCTGGCACTAAAGCACCATCCCCACAGAGACTGTTCTCCAGGCCTGGCACTAAAGCACCATCCCCACAGAGACTGTTCTCCAGGCCTGGCACTAAAGCACCATCCCCACAGAGACTGTTCTCCAGGCCTGGTACTAAAGCACCATGCCCACAGAGACTGTTCTCCAGGCCTGGTACTAAAGCACCATCCCCACAGAGACTGTTCTCCAGGCCTGGCACTAAAGCACCATCCCCACAGAGACTGTTCTCCAGGCCTGGTACTAAAGCACCATCCCCACAGAGACTGTTCTCCAGGCCTGGCACTAAAGCACCATCTCCACAGAGACTGTTCTCCAGGCCTGGCACTAAAGCACCATCCCCACAGAGACTGTTCTCCAGGCCTGGTACTAAAGCACCATCTCCACACAGACTGTTCTCCAGGCCTGGTACTAAAGCACCATCTCCACACAGACTGTTCTCCAGTCCTGGTACTAAAGCACCATGCCCACAGAGACTGTTCTCCAGGCCTGGTACTAAAGCACCATCTCCACAAAGACTGTTCTTCAGGCGTGGTACTAAAGCACCATCCCCACAGAGACTGTTCTCCAGGCCTGATACTATAGCACCATCTCCACACAGACTGTTCTCCAGGCCTGGCACTAAAGCACCATCCCCACAGAGACTGTTCTCCAGGCCTGGTACTAAAGCACCATCCCCACAGAGACTGTTCTCCAGGCCTGGCACTAAAGCACCATCCCCACAGAGACTGTTCTTCCGGCCTGATACTATAGCACCATCTCCACACAGACTGTTCTCCAGGCCTGGCACTAAAGCACCATCCCCACAGAGACTGTTCTCCAGGCCTGGTACTAAAGCACCATCCCCACAGAGACTGTTCTCCAGGCCTGGCACTAAAGCACCATCCCCACAGAGACTGTTCTTCCGGCCTGATAGTATAGTACCATCTCCACACAGACTGTTCTCCAGGCCTGGTACTAAAGCACCATCCCCACAGAGACTGTTCTCCAGACCTGGTACTAAAGCACCATCTCCACACAGAGTGTTCTCCAGTCCTGGTACTAAAGCACCATCTCCACACAGACTGTTCTCCAGTCCTGGTACTAAAGCACCATGCCCACAGAGACTGTTCTCCAGGCCTGGTACTAAAGCACCATCTCCACACAGACTGTTCTCCAGGCCTGGTACTAAAGCACCATCTCCACACAGACTGTTCTCCAGTCCTGGTACTAAAGCACCATCCCCACAGAGACTGTTCTCCAGGCCTGGCACTAAAGCACCATCCCCACAGAGACTGTTCTCCAGGCCTGGCACTAAAGCACCATCCCCACAGAGACTGTTCTTCCGGCCTGATACTATAGCACCATCTCCACACAGACTGTTCTCCAGGCCTGGCACTAAAGCACCATCCCCACAGAGACTGTTCTCCAGGCCTGGTACTAAAGCACCATCCCCACAGAGACTGTTCTCCAGGCCTGGCACTAAAGCACCATCCCCACAGAGACTGTTCTTCCGGCCTGATACTATAGCACCATCTCCACAGAGACTATTCTCCAGACCTGGTACTAAAGCACCATATTCACAGAGACATGTCTCGGAGATCTCCCTCTTTTCAAACTCAGAATCCAGCAGGGTGTGTAACACTGAGACTAGATCTTTACATCTGTCGCCAGACATATTAGAATGTAATCAGGTCATGATTCAGCACAGCACATACGTACTGGCTAGGGAAAGGTTAACAACCATGTCTCTAACCATTTCAATTCTTCTGATCATAATGGAGTCGACGATGTATGAATCACATCATTAAAGCCATGCTACTCTAACAGCTTAATTAGGCTTAAAATTGAAAGCCATTTAATCAACTCTATGGGATGCATCCATCCAGTGGGAATCAATACTTCTGTAGATGCTACTGTATTATTCTGTTGACCCCCCGTTTCCCCCCACTTGTATATATCCTTATCTAACTGTTTGCACACCTTCGACCACATATTTTCTTATTTGGCACCTTTCACAACTGAACTTCTGCGCAGCCTTCATAGGAACGAAGTATGTGCAATTGCCTAGCCCCGTTCTATACCTGTACTTGTTCTTTTTACGCTTTAATTTTTAAATACAGTTTCAAATGTTATGGTTTTTTTTAGAGTGGTTAAACTGACTCAGCAAGAGTGGTCAACATTTCATCTACTTACACTTCGGAAAGAGAATGGGTGCCTTCCTTTAGGACTGCGGTCGTCTGCACAGGAGATAGCATAGTTTCCTGTGCTCTTTTTAAATACGTTCTTCCTCACAGTCTGAAGGTGAATAAACCGATTAATCTCACATTATAATGATATAAACCGATTAGTGTAAAACATTGTAATGACATAAACCGATTACTCTCACATTATAATGACAATCTCACAGTCTGAAGGTGAATAAACCGACTAGTCTCACATTATAATGACAATCACACTCAAGTTACAGCAGTCAATGACACAGGTGCCATCAGAAAATATGTTTCGCCGGCGCTGTGGCGAAGGAATTACGAATGTAATTCGTAATTCCGCATACCGCGTTCGAAACACAGCTGCGAGTGATTTGGAAGCAAACCGCTTTGTGATAGTTTCCATACAAAGGTATGAGTGCCAGTCGTTCAGAAAGCAATGGCTAACTACTGAACGTAAACTTGCCAAGAAATCACAAAATCATAAATGCTGGGGTTGACTGCGAGTCTGTGAAAGATATGCAACTTACTTTAACTTTGCGTTTTTAGTGCATTTTACTGAAATCAACGCTAATATTATCACATCATATACTCTGACTACAGGAATTATGACACAATTTCGAAATGCTCAATGGCCTGGTACTTTGGTTTTCGCGGATTTCTGAGATCCCCGTATATGATGTAAGGCGCTAGTCGCAGACGCTGGAACTTTAATTACCCCTCCCCGCAATGCCCGGCTGCATAAATGGAAGACAATAACAACAACTAAACATCTACTAGGTCAGTGGTTTTTAAATGCATTCGGACTGCCGCCCCTCACATCTGTCTGCCCCGCCTCCCACACGTTCACACATACAAGCAAATTATCTCTTGCTATTAGCTAATAAAACAGGAGAAGTTGGTATTTAGGGCAATACCTTGGCCAAATGTGTTATTTCGTGTTTCATGGTTATAATGTTTACACATTCTCTAAGTTGCCATGCATTTATTACTTGACAGTCTTATTGAAACCCCACAAGAAAGACCAGCCTTTAAGCTTAATCTGCATACTGACTCTCATATGGAGAAATAGCGGAAAGGGGGGGGGGGTGTAACTGAGAAGTTAAGGTCTCCGGCTCAAACAGAAGCTACCGGATTCTGTCTCAGCTTAGGATTGGCCATTTTCCCAAGAATTATCGGTGTCTGATTATTTCACACAACCCTCTGTTCTCAATGGTAGTGAGGTCGAGTATCTCGAAACTGGAACGAAAAGGAAGTGGACATTGAAAGAAAAAGTCTTTAAGCGTTAGGTTTAATACAAAATCAAACCTGGCCCACTCCTATATCTTTCCGCTGATCGTGTAGGTAATGTCTCAATGTGGGATTTACTATGCTAAATGTGTTCTTGGTTCATGCTAGTCTGGGTTGTTTTCCCACAAATTTGCTGGCGTTTCTTCGGCACTGACGATCTTTTTACTTGAACTACACAAGCTCAATGCCACTATAAAGTGGAGCTCAGGATCCAACGAATCACATATCGCTTGAAGTCGATTGTGTTAGAAAATGTTGGCCACTTTTCGACATTCAGACCTTATATCAATTGTCCACCCCTGTTGTTGCTGAGTACGGTGAGAGCGGTATTATAGCATTACAATATCACGAATAACATTCATAATCTTTCAACCTTCACTGATCATTGTGCAGTAAAATGTGTACAGCGTCAGCGATTTTGTTGTAAAGTGTTCACTGCAGAATTGAATAGCCCCCTCACACGATCACTAGTTTTGGATCGGAATGGTTTCCTTTTATAAACATGGCATTTGACCCAGTGGTCCAGGCAGTTTGTGTTTTATCTTTCTTCCATCAGTTTTCGGTAACAATTGCCAATTGTCATTTATATTTCAGTTTGATGTTTACTATCCGTTACTTTCGAATATACTCGATTGTATCGAGTACTTTCTTATTTACTCCATTAGCAAAGATACTTTAGTATAATCTACATGTATAATAGCGTAGTTATTTTCGTACATACATTACTACCACGGTTACTTTAGTAAGTTGTGTGCCATTTACAGGACATTGAAATTAACCCCATTATGTTTGGAAGTACGTGATTTTGTAAGGTAATGTTTATGGTCACTATGCCATTGCATTTGCCATGGTAAACATCAACGCCAAGCGACCTACTTCCAAATCACGTGCATATGATTTCGAACCCGGTATGCGGGATTGTGGAGCGCGTTCACTGCCCCTGCGCCACAGACGCTGGTTAGTTTACTCCTATTTTTGCCCAGTTTTTCTGAAGGCTGTTATGGGCGCGAGGTTCTGCAAAGAACATTCTACTGAATGAATTAATGAATTATCGGCTTGCTTCTGCTTCACTGACTGCTGCCAGTTCTTCTTTTGTGTCAGTCCATTATTGTCTGTGTATGTTCCCCACATACCGCATCTGTTACTTCTCTTGGCATTTCTTAGATCACCTGTTGTTCAGGCTTTCTTTACAACAGTTCGGGTTGTTTTAAGTTGTATGCATGGCGTTGGTTAAGTTCGTGTGTCCGTTCGTCAGACTGCGTCGTTCAGAGTAGGAGTGCAATTTTTCTGGAGACTGCTGGGGGTCATGGCTGGAGCTACGGAGTTCTTGCTTTGTTCGATGCTCTCGGCAAGCGGCTGCCCATTCGGCGGAGAGAGTTCAAGCCAAATGACGTTAACAACACCCATGCAATGTAGTCGTCCCTCTCGACTTTAGTACTCCTTTACTTTATTTTAATGTACTTTACTTTATTGCTTTACTTTACTTTACTTTACTTTACTTTCTTTACTTTCTTTACTGTTTTACTTGTCTTTACTTTACCTTACTCTAATGTACATTACTTTGCTTTACTTTATTGTATTTTACTGCTCTTCTGTTAGTTTTCAGTAAATATGTTTAAATTTTACAAACATACAAGCAGCTGGTACTTATAAACAAGTATCAATTTCACAACATCACACATGCCACACTGAACATTTACATATTGTATCCCTTTAGTGAAAATCTTGCCACCAGCATTGCCAACAGCTGTTGCATCTTCACCGATGTGTTTTTAATTTTCCATACCAGTTCCACGTACTGTTAGCTCTTTGTTAATAATTGCTTTCTAAGGCCAATGGCATTTTATAAAATATATTTCACATACATTCTTTTCTTATATAGTGTGCTCTACTTTATGCTTCTAATGGTTCTACAGTAATGAAATGGGTTAACTGTTAAACTTATCAGAGTCGCCACTAACTAGAGATGGTATATCTGAATGGGTGATCTTAAATGTTTCTTCTATATTGTTTATCATTTTTGAACACTGATCATATTTTTCACAAGTACCATTATTTGAAAACAAAATGTTATGGACCACTGAGTGAGCTTTAAAACCAAAAAAAGACAATGAAGTTTATCCAAGAGACATCATTGCTGATATAGACAAGCAATTTCAAGCAAATATAAGAAGAAGAAGAATAACAACATAACGATCTGTGTGCTCCCATAGACCTAATTATAGAGCATATATATCACTAACGCTGTCCATAAATATATTCTAAACTATCTTGATTAACCGATTCAGTGCCAAGGAAAAATTAACGTTTGGACTAAACATGGTGTACAATCAAATAAACAAGGACTATAATGTAAGTTTCTGTTCACTGAGCTTTGAAATTGCGGAAGATACCGCGAAACGAAACAACACGACGACCCTAGTATACAGATATATCGTCCTTTTGTCCAAATGAGATGTCAAATCTGGCGATATATTATCCCTCGACGCTGAATCAGTTCAACTTTACTTGATTAAACTTCGTGTATTAACTATACTATTTCACTTACATTGAAATATACAGGGTGTATTTTTAATGTCTGTGCAGTGTTTGAAAATATTGCCGGACCAAGTTTTGTATTTACCTATTATGTTGCATCAACTTACAGAGGGTAAGTACAAAACTTGGACCCGCAATATTTTCAAATACTGCAGTCATTAAAAATGCAGCCTATATTGTACTATCTAGATTGCATTCTTATGTACTCCACTATCATAATTAGCTTCGGTCTTCTACTAAGATGATTCCATACATACTCTACTTCTGTGGTTTGTTCTGTGCTACCTAAATTACTTTTTAGTGTGTAAACTACTTCATCGGCTACATTAGACATACTAAAGTAAGTAAAATAGCAGTGTATGTCAAGGTAATTCAGGTAGCTGAGTAATTTAATGGAGGAAAACGATCGTCATTACACATCAACAACACTGAACGCATTGCAGTATTAAAGAAAGCACAATATCCAAGTCATATCTAAATATGATTGCTTCTGGACTTTTTGCATAAGTGACATCAGACAACCCACCTCTACAAAGGGACATAAATGACATCAGGCAACCCACCTCTACAAAGAAACATAAATTACATCAGACAATCCACCTCTACAAAGAAACATAAATTACATCAGACAACCCACCTCTACAAAGAAACATAAATGACATCAGACAACCCACCTCTACAAAGAAACATAAATTACATCAGACAATCCACCTCTACAAAGAAAAATAAATTACATCAGACAACCCACCTCTACAAAGGGACATACATGACAGCAGAGATCAGCATAGCCGAATAGATAACAGAGCACTGGCTCTTAAACTTCCAGTGTGCTGATGCCAAGGTAAGCTGCTTTAACCCCTACACCAGTCAGTTGGGCTAGCATGCCGACTTCTCGTCCATGACTTGGGGACGTAAATTACAAGTACATCTGAAGTCGGAGTGGGTTCGCCTAATGGCGAGGGACACTGGTAATAAGGAAAGCTAATCCGCACTCAAATATCCGTCCAGTGTACAAGAATTAGTAGCAAATGTATGGACAACGCTTGAGTTTAAAGCGAGCGAATGAGGTGGGAAAAAATGAGAGTAAAGGGGAAAGACTCTAGAGAGGAATGTCATGGATGACGATAGCTGAGTAGGCAGCCAGGCCAGTGATCAGGAGATGTCGAAATTATTCCCAAGGGCGAGGAATGGATTTACTTGTGGATAGTCAACGTTAAAGAAGTGTAACAAGCCGATGTAGTTTACAAATACTCATGGTATGCAATGAAATCATATGAAAACGCGCTCAACAGCCTTCACATTGACTAGTGTGCTCAACGGACTAACCACCACCGTTGGTCCAAGGTAATTATAATGTAACACATATACATGAGTAACGGGAAAGCAACATCTATAACACATGTGGACAACATTTCCTCGCAGATTAATATTCTAAATGTGGCTGATTTAGTCATAGGATTATTAATCAGAGGCTGGGATGGGTCCTAATTATTACTTCTCTTCTTGGGTTGAACGGAGTTAGGGGTAATGAAACAAATGGAATGGAAAAGTGAATGTTGGCCCAAACCTGAGACACAGTCACAGATTCTAAAGAAAAATGCCTTCAGTTTATTCTTAAGGTAGAATTGCATACGCTGGATCATCATTCACACTTAAAGCGCCTATATCTGGATATAGACATCAGTTAAACCCGGAAAAGATGCGACACAATTCAATAGCCATCTTATCATTACACTAGACAAAGTGTATAGAAAGCTACTAGACCAGTACAGTAGTTCTCAATCGGTAGTGAAATTTTAGGGTTTCGGGGGGAGGGGAGAATTAAGATTATTTCAAGATCGCGTTAATACAAGAACCGATTACTTGATATTGTTTTTCCCTCCATACTTTACGGTTGTGTATATCTCGCTCTTCTTAAATTCGCTTTATAACGAAGTAGACCCGCAAATCACGTTTTATGGAGACGTCTAGACTATTTCTAGTAGGTGTTATTAAATTTAGCTTCTATTTTTACGTATACTGTATAGGGGCAGGGGGGAAATAAGAAACGATAACATTCTGAACATATGGTGAATGGTTGCATGGGCCAAAAAAAAAAAAAAAAGGTTCAGAACCACTGTACTAGACAGACAGTAGGAAGACAGGTTCTGTCGCATTTAGAACAGCATAAATTTGACCCCATCACCTCTCGATCGCCGATAGGTTTTTATAAAAATGTAGCTGGCACTATATGCCCAAGACGCCCCAAGGCAGGTAAAAAATGTCCTTACCTCTTTGTACTTACAGATCCTGTCGGACACCATTAATAGTTACATACATAAGGAGACATTGGAAAATGCAGGGGCTTTGGCGATTGATGTGTACGGGGACAAATGATGTGGCAGTCGACCCAAGGTATGCCTACACCAGTGTAAACTACCCACTGTAAATGAGGTGTGTGGCGAACTCTAGGGTGAACCCCTGATTGGTGAACTGGATAGAGCGGAATTGGTGGAGAGAGCAGCTGCACTTCACCTGGTGAAAGAGAGCATTTGAGCTCGTGCTATTGTGCCCCGGGGCTGTACAAGGCTCCCAACTATCGCCAATGCGGTTCAATATATACACAGCAAGTTTATCCCAAATTAAGTCCGCAGGATTAGGACGAATTAAATATATGCAATCGATGTCCTAATTTATACGTCTGGCTCAGACAAACAAGGAATGTAAACATAAAAGCCACAAACAATAAGTTGTGAGATTTATGCCTGACATATTTCGCTGCATCTCGTCATAACACACATACGTAACACATAGCCTCTGATACTATTCGAATATTGAGTAATGTTTTCCCCACGGTAATCGCATAGTTACTGTGAAATCTTTCTGTCGGCACAACTCCAGTTTTAAATGCCTAATTGTATAGAGTTACAGTTACATTGAAACAAGCGTGCAGAGGATGGGCAGAGGAGAGGGTGTTACGGAAGTGTTCGCGTAACATTTGATTGAGGACACTAAAAACCCTGGCGATGCAATTGTATAAATCTGTGTAAAAGTTAAAGCGAGAGGGTCGTGTCCCATTCGCACTGCGAGCGCTAACAAGTCAAGTCGCATTATCCTGTCAAGAAGCCTGATACGCGGGAAAATGTCACGTTGAAAGTCCAACAACAAGAAACACGCTGTTGCCAAGATGTGCAGCGTGGGAGCCGACAACAAGAAGAAGAACGTCGAGAGCCCACCTGCTAGCTGCATCAAAGAGCCCGATACTACAGCCATCACTGAAGCTACTACGAGGGAGAAGATTGACTGCCCAACACAGTCAAGAACCAAGACAGCAGAGAAGGAGGAGAAAGACACCAGAGTCGGAAACACCGACTCGAAAACAGTCCGATGGGTTGTCAAGCGGATTCCTGTGGAGCTGACAGATGAAGAAATCCTGAAGCAGCTACGTGAAGAGAATCTTCACATCCGATTCTTGAAGGCGGAGCGGCTTCTCACCTACTCCAAGATACCTACAACCTTGGCAGTAGTGACGTCGGAGGGCAGCGAAATGCCGATCACAGTATCATTCAGCAAGAAAACTCAACAGCCAGAGAGATTCATACCAAGAATCACTCAATGTTCCAGATGTCAGAAGGCCGGCCACAGCAGAGCTACGTGTCGCAGTAAGACGGAAATCTGCCGATACTGCGCCGCTCACCACGCCTTCAAGGAGTGTCCGCTGGCCAAGATGGACACGGACTTCCGAGCACCCAACAACAAAAGAAAGTGTGCCAACTGCCTGGGCAAACATGGAGCAAGATACCTGGGCTGTCCGTACCTGCAGAGACATAGAGACGTCTTAAAAATCGCCATCATCACAAAGACACCATTCAAGGAAGCAATGCAGAGGGGCGAGACAGCCACGGGTATAGCACAAGCTGAAAGAGATCAACTTCAAAAGCAGATAGACGAGTTGAAGAAACAAGTCAAGGCACTGCTGACGACGACTCCTACCAGCGATAATGAGAAGCTGCTGGCCGACATGAAAGAAATCCAGCTCAACACCAAACAAGAGATCCAGCGCATGGCTGAGATGAAGAAGGAGAACGAAGAAATCCTACAAATGATCAAGACCGAAAGAGAACTGCATAGAGCTGAAATGGAACTCTTTCAAAACAAACTAACAGAAGCCACACAAGAACTCAGAGAGAAACCGCAAGAAGAAAACCAAGAGTCCGAGCCTGAACAGCAAACTAAAGCCAGCAGCCCAACAACAACGCCCAAGAGGGAACTACTATACCGTCGAATCTCTGAAGGAGGCACAGAATACCCAGTCGACAAGGAGGAACTCAAGCGCGAGGAATTCAGAAGGCGCTGGGAAGAAAAAGAAAAGAAGAAGCCTAAGAAACTCCGGAGGAAACTGATGGTATACCCAGTCTTACACTACGACTGTGAGAACGACTTCGAGTACTATATTGATGACGGTAAAAACGTCCCATGGCTGACCACGGAGGAAGAAAACTTTAGGCAGCAGCTTCACAAACGCGACAGTGAAAACAGGCTCAAGGAGGAAAATGAAAACGTCGAAAAGCTTCTACAGAAAATGCACAAAAAGGAGACAAAAATACCAAATAAAAAGTCCTTTTAAGGACTGCAACCAGTCAAGCCAGGAGCCTGCGCCAACAAAGAAAACAAGAGGAAACATGCACAAAGGACAGCCGCCGACCGATCCCCCAGCTGGAGTGGGATTACGAAAAGTCCTTATAAGGACTGCAGCCAGTCAAGCCATACGAGCCAGGAGCCTACTCAAGCAAAGAAAACTACAAGAACAGGCGAGCACAAAGGATAGCCGCCGACCGACCCCCCTGCTGACGTCACAGACACAAACGCTACATAACCAGTCCGAGATAGGACTCACAAGACAAGAATTAGGGTAAATAAACCCACAAAAACCACGATCCTCAACAATAACCACAGCTGATGAAGCAGGTTAGACGAGGACGAATTTGGAATTTTTGTTTTTGAAAATTGGAATTGGAAGCGAGAGGGTTGGGTTTTATTGCTAAGACAAATGGACACTTTAAAAGGGGAGAATTTGGCATATGCTGCTACAACTTCTAGCATGAAAATGGAAGTTGATCTATTCAGATTGGAAAGCAGCACAGCCAAAAATTTTCCGTTTGTATCTAACTCGCAGAGTATGCTTCCAAAAGTGGGAACTGGCGTGTTCTGGATAGAGTGGTTTGCATCGCTCGGCAGGACGGAGACTGCGAGCACATCGTGGATTTCCTGCCAGGACATAACAAGTGTGCTGGGCAGTAAACGTAAACTGTCCAGGAGTCGGCTTTGCCGAATGGATAAGAGCACGCGTTCTTAAACATCTGGTGTGCTGATGTCGAGGTAAGGGATTCAACCCCTACATAGGGGAGGTGGACTAAAATGTTGACTTTTGTCCTTGACTTGGGGACGTAAATTACAAGTTCCTCTGGAGTCGGAGTGGGTTCGCATGATGGCGAGCGACACTGGTAATAGTAGTTACTACATTTCCAGTTACCGAACGTCGCCGGCGATGTTTCAAACGGCGATTTACGTTTTCTTGTTATTGTTCCCCGGTACTAAGGATATATATAGTACTCGCTATATAGACGTTGCCGCTTGATTTAGTATACATAATTAAATTGAGCATCCTTTCTTACGCGTACTGTGAAATTTTCAAATATTTTAGTCGGCGGGGTCATCCCAAACAGAAATTATTAAGATCGTATGCTAAGATGCGTCATGTTAAATTTCAATGGCGGGAATATATCGGTTTTCCGTGTCATAATACAGCGATGATCATTTAATATTCTTATGGATTATTCAGAGCGACGAGATTATAATGATGCACGTTTGAATTCATCAACCATTCTAGTATTTAGGAGTGGAGGAAGAGGGAGTTTGAGGTTTTCATTTGAATTTTGCGTTCAAAATAAAAACTTGAGTTATCCCCCTTAGCGCAAAAAAAGAGCAGTTATCTGCCCTTAGCTTACGTGTTTTGTCAAGTTTTATGGTCAGACTTTCCAGAGTGGGTTACCAATATGCCAATGTTAAATATAAACTGACATACAAAAATTAATATCTCAGCTTACATTTGACGTACAGACTTGAATAAGGTATCGTTGGATTTGTTTTTTCAAGAGGTATCCAACTATGCAGGTTATATAATTAAAAAGTAATTTAGAAAATGTTACTAAAGTACCTAGGTAATAGGGAAAGCTAATGCACGCGCAATCTTAGTGAAGTGCTACTAGAAGTATTGTGTTTTGACTACGCTTGAGGTCAAAGCGAGCGAGCACCCAAATAAAATAAACACAGTTCACTGGCTGATGAATTAGCTGCTGCTGCTGTTACTGCTGCTGTTGCTGCTGCTGCTGCTGCTGCTGCTGCTGCTGTTGCTGCTGCTGCCTCTAAGAGAAGAGGCATATATTATTTTAAAAGTGGCGTGGTGAAGACTGTCTTGGATTGGCTGGAATGTGCAGCTGAACAGACGGAATCTCCACATCTGGAAAGTCTGGCTCAGAAGGGAGTGAGAAGAGTGTCTGGACGATACTCAAAGAGTAGAGGTAAGGTCAGGTCGACCTTTAACCACATTGCTGAATAAATTATCAGCACTGGGACTCTTCGGTGACTTTTGAAGAAAGGACAGGGCAGGGGGGGGGGGGGCATATGTGGGAATGTCTCGAGTGTAGTGGTGTCGAATGTTAAATTAAGTATCTCAAAGTTGGGAAAAGATTAATCCTGACTTGTTAATGTGTGGTGTGGTGCTTCTTAAACAATGCCATAACACGATCTATCAAATTGCCTTGTTGTGTACTTCCATAATAACATTAACAGGCACAAGAAACTAAGATACCTGGGGGAAATGTCATAATACAATCTAACATCCTTGTTGCGTACTTCAGTGAAGTACATTGACAAACACTACACACTAAGATACCTGGGGTTAACCGGAAAAACACGACAAACTAAGATACCTGGGGTTAACCGTGGACCGTAGCCTGTAAACTAAATACCATGTTGATCACACAATGCAGCGGGGCAAACGGGTATTGGCAACACTGAGAACTATGACAGCTGCACACATTAAACAGAGATTGCCTTTCATACTATATCAGCATATGACCCTGTCTATTATTGAGTATGTGCTAGGTGTACTCACGCTGTCGGCAATATGACGCGATATATCTGATCATGCCTTAAATAAGACACATGACTAGCTGGCTTCCTGAGGCGCTAGCGGGAGTGTGGCTCCTTGAGCCTTAAGCGGGTTTCGAAGAAGGCAGCATGGCGGTAACGACATCTACTGGTACATAGCGAACCACTGATGCGAAGGATATAACAGGCGAACGGTCAGGGAAGAAGCTGGCTTCTCACGGCTGAAAGTGCTAGAATATATGTGAGGGCACCAAGCACTGGTGCGCTATGTTCTTCTCCCAAAAGGGCGGGGTGGTTTGGGGGCAGACAAAATGCGCATGTGTGGAACACATGGCAAACAAAACAATCGAACGTCTCGAAACAAGGTACGATCTACTGCAGGAGAAAGACACCAGGAGTATAACCCGAGTGGACCCTTCCCCAGAAAGTGTCATGAAAGTAAATGGTCAAAACTTTCGTTGAAAGGCGGTACTTCTGACGATCGGAAACCTCCTGTCGTGCTGGCTTCGCGGTGAAATTTGTACCACAGGAACACGGATGCTGTTTGCTGCACTAGAAATATCAAAACAATACTGTACATATTTGGCTTTCTCTCAATCAAGTCCAGATACGCATTGACCCAAGCTAAGAATTAAGGGTCAAAGGCGACATCGTGGATTTCCTACATTGAAACTTAACTGACAGCATGAGAGCAACACTAAAGAGATTATGCAATGGCGATGGCAGAGAGTGACAGTGGCGCTGGTGGTAAGGTTAGAAGACCTGGAAAATGAAATGTACCCACGGTTGAGGAATAGATTCACACACGCGAAAACAGGGCAGCAAATAATCAGGTCCGGAAAAAAGTTTTTGGCAGTGAAGGTAGGGAGTGTGCAACGACAAACCAGAGTTGGAAATATGGCCACAATATGTCAATTTCCGACACATGCAGTATTTTATGAGCAAGTCTTATATGATTTTGAAATCTTGTAAAATGTCAATATTTCCCCTACTTTTTGGTTCACTATTTTCTAAACAAGTTTATCTAATATGTGTGCTCAAAAGCTCAAATTGTGTTTTTTAGTGATTGCGAAATAGTTAATGACTCACATTCGTATGTTGCTGTAACAATAAAAGCAATGCTTATGTCAGAAAATAAATGTGTGTGTGTGTGTGTGAGAGAGAGAGAGAGAGGGGGGGGGAGAGAGAGAGAGAGAGAGAGAGAGAGAGAGAGAGAGAGAGAGAGAGAGAGAGAGAGAGAGAGAGAGAGAGAGAGAGAGAGAGAGAGAGAGAGAGAGAGACCACACACAAAAAGATGGATACACAATTTCAGGCGGACACAAAACAAACACGGATATGACGCAGCCTGGGCAACACATCTGGCATTGGGTATCAAGTTTAAGTAATCAAACCTCTACCCAAGTGACACAGCATTCTTCCAGATTTAAACAATAGTTAAGATGTCTGCTAACTATGCAGCTCTCTTCTTGCATGCTTCATTCTTGGAGTTCAAAGAATTCTTACTTTTTTTCAATGGCGGTCTGGATTTGAACATAACGGTTGCCAGGAGACAAAACTACTAAAAGGTCATTAACACTTTTAACATAGTGTCTGACGTTTAAGGAGGCCCACTTACCCCTATCGGGTAAGCTAACACCCTGGCCAATCCGCCACTGCTTCCCTTGTACTACTAGGAACAACTCTGGTTCGTCTTTTAACTAAAAGACACAATTAGTAACACTGATGCCGAACTCCGTGACGATGGCGTTGCGGACGTGATTCCTGATGCCGCTTACCCGCGTTCGAAACACAGCTGTGACCGATTTGGCAGCAGACCGTGTTGGTATGGGAGCCGATCGTTCAGAAAGCAATGGCAAACTACTGAACATAAAACTTGCCAAGACATCAACAACGGCAATAAAATGCTGGTGTTGACTGCAATGTCCTGTAAAGGAGATGCAACTTTTAAAAATAAAATACTGCGTTTCAACACAAGGCGCGTCTATAAAAGAAGAACCTCGAGATCGGAATTCAAATTCCTGGTATAGATCGGCGTTGAAGGGTCCATGTTTGATTATACTGACAATGTTGATAACAGAACCACGTACTTCTTGCAGAGGAGTTGAAAGGGCTTTAATAGCAAGAGCATATCGTGAAATATTCAGTTAACGCCCTTTGTTTAGGCAGCGCGTTATTTCACTTCCTTTTGAAGAAAAAAAAAATTGTTTGCATGTCATTTACAGGACATCGCTGTCAACATCAGCATCTTTCAGCTTATTGTTGATTTCTTGGCAAGATTACGCTCAGTAGTTTGCCATTGCTTTCTGAGCGACCGGCTCACATACCCCGTAAGTTACCGACTCGGTTAGAACCGCTACCGATTCTCGCCGTCGTCACGTTACTTACGAGAGTATAGAGATTACGGAGAAAGTCGTTTAACCTCTAGACCAGGGAGGACGGCTCCGTTTGAAAGCGCAACTTACAACTCTGGCATATGTTAGGCTCCATCAGTACAAACTTTACAGACGTATCCCGTTGTCCATGCTAATAATAAATTAATTATTGCAAACATGTACATTGTACACAGGGTGATTAAGTGACATGGGATGATTAATCGGCTTAAGCAACTTCACGTATATGCCATGGGCAGAAATATCGCCCACATTCCATTATAATACATGTCTGCTACCATATTAGCAACTTGTAAGCCTTACTGTGACACATCCCTACTACCCATTTTCAGTCTTTCATTTTTGTTTGGTCAAAACGAAACTTTTTATTTGGCATAGAATCAATTAAGAGAGCAACTCACTTCAGTTTGTTAGTCTATATTTTGAAGGTTTCATTCAAACAACAGGTCACTGATTAAAAAAAAAAATAATTTATATCAATACGTTTGATGATCAATAAGATTGCATTATGTTGAATATGTTTTGTATACTATTTGAAACATGTTATTTTATTCTTATGCTATTATATATGTATGTATATATAATATAATATAATATATCGATCGGTTGCCGTGGCTGAGAGGTTACGGTGTCTGCCCCAGGCTTAGAAGGCCCCGGGTTCGATCCGAAAACAGGGCCGGGAGTATTTTTCAAAGAACGAATGGTATCTAATGATATCACGCGTCCCCTGATCCCTTGTGTAGTGAGATCTGATACCTAGCCGTTTCTGATAATGGTGAACAACTGACAGTCTTGTGTAAAAGTTGTGCATGATTGTTAGCAGTTAAAAATCGCAAAGAGTAGGCTGTAAGTATCCGCTCTGACAGAATTGTAAGAAAAGAAAACCTAGTCACTTGTAGTTACAGCCAGCTACCTTGGGTGGAATCTGTCAAGAGGAGGAAAACGTAACACAAGAGCGTGCCAAAGGTCGGACACACTGACCTTTGACCTGCATAATTATGTGTGATGTACTCCCCTCGAGTACAACCTGGAGTACAACGAAAGGAGACGAAGCCTTATTTCAAACCTTTGAGAACAAAGTCTTAAAACGCATCTTTGGGCCCATTAGGGATACACAAAGTGGAGAGTGGAAAAGAAGAAGTAACAAAGACATTTATGATCTGTTTAAGTCCCCGCTAATCACTGGTATCATGAAGGCTAATAGTCTACAATGGCTGGGGTATATAGAAAGAATGGAAGATAATAGGGAAACAAAACTCGCTTACACTCAGGAAATAAATGACCGTAAACCCCGAGGTAGACCAAGAAGACGGTGGAGAGATAATATATATACAGACCTACAAGCACTTGGAATCAATGACTGGCAAGAGAAGGTCAACCAGAGAGACGAATGGAGACGGATTGTATCTGCAGCAAAGAACCTCAATGGCTCGGAACGCTGAAGAAGAGAGAAGAGAGAGTACTCCCCTCGAAAGAGGATCGAAGAAGAAGAGACAGAGGAGGGAAAAATCTGGACCGGTTGGCGGAGTAACACAGAGGGCTATCAGCGGTTGAAATGGTCGGAAACACCGATGGCCGTTTCTTAGTTTTTCTACGAGCAGATAGAATATGTCTGCTGTACTGAAGACAGAAAATGACTGCTGTATTGAAGATAGATTATATCTATTGTACCAAAGATATATGTCTATTGTACTGAAATAGAATATACCTTTAAAAAATGTCGCTTCAAGGTCGACAGGGTCGACTTCATTGTATCGGGTTCATCCCATATGGCTCAGTCTCTTTCCGCAGCGTGGAAAGCGTCGCACAAAGCACGAACTTCATAGCTCCAGTAACCACCCCAGGAGTCTCCGAAAAAATTCACTCGTGAATCGAACGACGCAACCTGGAATCGAACCCACAACCTTCGGAGCTCGAGTCAAACGGCTTCGCCATGAAGACTCTGCGATATACCTACTGTCTTAAAGATATAATATGTCCTTGTACTTAAGATATAATTTGCCGGTTGTACTGAAGGTAGAATATACGTCTTGTACTGAAGATAGATTGTATCCGTTGTACTTAGAAATTAGTGAGGCTCATCATCATCACATTCCAGACAGGTCCATAAGTGCTCCGATCCCCTTCTGATCATTTCCGCCTGTTGGCGTATTTCGACTGATTGCATCAGTTCTGTGTTTGTTAATTAAATGTCTTGTGCCCTTGAATAGAGGTTCATGTCTGGCAGGATATCATTTTACTCCCACCTCCTCACTCTGGACAAGTAGGCAGATTCCCAAGTGTCCTTAAAGATCATCTATTGTACCTAACATGGAATATATCAGTTATACTGAAGATATAAAATGTCTAACTGAAGACATTGCGTATATTGTACTGAATGTTAAAAGAAATTGCGTTATGTTGAAGACATAATGTATGAAACCCATAAACGGGCACTCTCCCGCTGTTTATACTTCACCTCGACACCGCAAAATACAAGAGGAACAAGATGGGCTGCGGATGAACATGATCGCTCGCTGCGCCCAACACGACACATGAATACACAGACATTATTATATTACCCAATCAATCTTCTGTGTTTTCCACAGCGGCTGAAGGACAATGCCATTCACATGTTCAGCCTTCTCTGACGTCATTGCCTCGGCAATATATTCCTTTCTGGATTGCGCCGTTTTGAGGAAAGAAAATTACGGAGGCAAATGTAACAATTGTAATGTGGAACTAGCCTTGATAGCTGTGTCGAGGCACTCAAACCCTTTGGCGAGCTATGGGTTGGAGCGGGAAAAAGAGGTGGGCTATGCCAGTTCTCTAATTTTTCTGCACTACGTAGACTCTGTACGTCACCACCGGCCCCAAAGACGATGCTTAATGGTGCATTAAACGTACATATTTATTGCTTGCTTTCCACAAAAAGGTAAAATAGCTGAGCTGAGTACTTGAGTCAAGAATTGATATTCACATACGTGCTCCGTCCAAATCTTCAACAACCAGTGAATAGTTCCAGTGCTAATGGTATAAGTTGCAATATGATTATGTGTCCGACTGGTCTTTACTCGAAGTACTGAGTACCGCATTTTTTTTCTTTCCTCAAAACGGCGCAATCCAGAAAGGAATATATTGCCGAGGCAATGGCGTCAGAGTGTCGGCAAGATCCTCTCTACATGCAATGATGTTGTGCCTGTTCTTCCACACTATACACGTAATCCCAAAGGAAAACTACCATATCCGCCGTATCGTGCACAAGCATTCCACATAGCAGTGCAGATCCAGCCAGTTTATCCGCCTACTCGTTTCCCAACACAACCGTTACAATTACAACAAGTGTGTGCTGTTTACCCTGATCCCAGCAGCACGCCGCAGTGATCTTCTGCACCTCCATTCTCAGACTAGATGTTGGAGTGTCATACGCCAAGCAGACCTCAGCCCAGAGCACTAGACGTGGTAGCACGGGTATGGACTACGTTAAAGTTCAAAAGCGAGCAAGCGAAAAATAAATCTGCCAAGCTGCCCTGCACTACACGCAGTCCATTAATCTGTGCTATGAACCCCCCAATCACTACGTTTGTTTCTCAGCACAGAGCCATCCGTGCAGATGATTACATCACATGAGCATCAATTGCTCTGTATCAGTTGATGCACCTCCCATTCAGCGCTGCCTGATGGCCAGTTCCTACACCCCTGATCCAGTGCGATTATGACCCTGCACAGGTCTGGAATTTCCTCTAGCATTCAGACTCATTCCTCTCCTCTCCCAATGGTTTCCAGCATACGCCCTTCTCTGACTTCTCTTTTGTCCGAGCTATCCATGATTTTCCTCTTATCAGCCAGTGGCCCAAATATGTGTCCAGGACTTCATGCAGGAGGTGTTACTTGTCCGCGGCCACTCGGAGATATTAATTAGTCTACTGCACCTCGAGTCTGTCCACAATCGTTGGCAAAGCTGAAATGTATCTCATACGTAATATTTGGGTGTCCCGTGTGCATCCCATAACCATCCGTATAGCTTCATTTTGTATGCGCTCTAGTTTTACTGACTATTTAAGCGGTCCCAGTCCATACTCCGTTACTGTGATAATCGGATGTTGATAAAGTAGGAACAACACTCTTTCCTCCATGCCCATTCTTGCCATTGTCTTCAGTGCACTGAATCACTTTTCAGATCTGATAACAACTCTTTCTACATGATCACTGAACGACTGGCTGCTGTCAAAGTTTATTCCGGGTACTGTAGCTACTTTCTCTGCTAATATTCCTGCTAGATCAGTGGTTCTCAACCTTTTTTGGCCCGTGCGCCCCTTCACCATATTTTCGTAACGTCATCCCCCCCCCCCCCTTTGTATTTCCTACCTAAAAATTTGGCCCGTGCCCCCCTTCACCACATTTTCAGAACGTCATTCCCCCCTTTCATATTTCCTACCTAAAAATCCAGCCCCGCCCCTACACAGTATACGTAATAATGGAAGCTAAATTTAATAGCACATACTAAAACAAGTCTAGACGTCCACATAAAACATGATTTGTGGGTCTACTTACTTTATAAATATAATGTTAGAAGGGTGAGACGTACAGAACCGTACAGTATGAAGGGAAAAACAATATCAAGTAAACGGTTCTTGTATTAACGAGATCTTGAAATAATCTTAATTCCCCCCCCCCCCTGGAAACCTTAAAATTCCCCCGGGGGGGGGGGGATTTCCCCACCGGCTGAGAACCTCTGTGCTAGATATTGTGGGATCTGGGGCGTTAGCTTTAACAATCCTATTTGATAAAGAAGAATACGATATGATAAGTAAAGAGATATGAAATAAATTCATAAAGGCAAAATAAATATGGTTAAACGAGCAGTGCACCAAGACTGGATTACACCTATTAAAGATTTAAAGAAAATATATATACAAATCAGTGGATTTGATAGGCAGAAAATAAGATCAAATACGGGGTGTTTCAAATCAAAGACAGAAAATATCTGTGGAAAAAAAGATGCAATGATCAAGTGATGGAATGAGTATATAAGAGTTATATTGTTGAGAATGAACAGAACTGAGAGAAGAGAGTAACTTAGAATGCTCAACTATACTAAATGAAGTCACCAATGCTATAAAACAAGCAAAGGAAGGAAAAAACGATGGCTCGATGGAAACACGTTAGGCGAATTAAAAGTACCAGGAGACTGAAATCGTAATAGACATATTAACTAAACTGCTGAGTCACATTACAATAGTGCGGTATATAACGAGTGATAAACTGAAATCAGTATTTATAGATTTACCCAAAGGGACCAGTATGTGTGTTTATTTATAGATTAACTTGGGGATGTAAATTACAGGTACCTCCGAAGTCGGAGTAGGTTCGCCTGATGGTGAGGGACACTGTTCATGGAAAAAGCTAATCCGCACGCAAAACTCAGTCCAGCACTACTAGAAGAAGAATAATTCAAAACGCGCGAGCGCAAAACACACACACACACACACACACACACACACACACACACACACACGCACGCACGCGCACACACACACACACACACACACACACACACACACACAAAGCGAGAGCTTGGAAGCAGCTGTGGTATAGTTTCTGAGAGGAATGTTACGAATACTTTGATGAATGTGAATTGAAAAGAACTGAAGTTCGCTGGTAGCTAATTCTTAAACAACTGAATCAGTACAACTATCTCTGCACGGTTAAAATACCCGAGAAATTAGAACAAGAATCGCGACGGCAAAAGTAGCTTTTTGCAAGATGGAAAACATGTTGATCAATGAAAAGTTGTCGTTGGCAGACAGCGCCCACTAGCCCAGGAAGGCACTCCGACGATGGAAGGATTCCAGAAAAGACACCCCAGCCGTCGAAATTGGAAGATATTACCCAAGTGACACCCATAGCAAACGTAAATATGAAAAGAAGAAGAAGAAGAAGAAGAAGAAGAAGAAGAAGAAGAAGAAGAAGAAGAAGAAGAAGAAGAAGAAGAAGAAGAAGAAGAAGAAGAAGAAGAAGAAGAAGAAGAAGAAGAAGAAGAAGAAGAAGAAGAGCTGTAAATTGCATTGAGAAGAAGAGCCTTGAAGTGCTATATAGAACCTACACAGTTATGTGAAACATCAACACTTATCAGACAAACTGAGAAACATCTAGTGGCGATAAGATTTCTAAGGAAAATGCAAAGAATACCATGGACGGAGATTAAAAAATGAATGAAAATGTTCTACATGAAGCAGACGAAACTCGTTAAGTGTTAGAGAAATTAGATTTAGACAGCCAAGATATTTGGGAACGTTATCACGAGAAATAATTAGAAAATGTTGTGACAACTGGAAAATTAATAGGAAAAGGAGCAGGGGGAAGACAGAGGTAAATACCCGGATGATGTCAGCATGGCTAAATGAATAAGAAAGAAGCAAACATCCGGTATGATTACGCCGAGGTAGCGGCTTCAACCCCAACACTGCCAGTTGAACTAAAATGTTAACTTCTCGGCCTTGACTTGGAGATGTAAATTACAAGTACCTCTGAAGTCGGTGTGGGTTCGCCTGATGGCGAAGGAGGCTGGTAATAGGGAAAGCTAATCCACACGCCAAATTCAACCCAGTGCTACTAGACATAGAGTGTATGGACTACGCTTGAGTTCAAAGACAGCGAAGGCAAACAAAAATAAAATACCTGGATGGCTTGGCCTCATAGCAGAACAGAGACAAGAACACAGACCCTGTCCAAGACTATTGACTGTATGAGCTACGGATTATGACCGGCCAGAAATGAAGAAATCAGGATTAAAGTGCGGGTTATAGCAGCGCTAGATTTTATTAGAAGGCAGCAAGTCAAATGTTTTGGCCATGTAATTAGGTTAATAAATAACAGTATACCACGACAAGCAATGCTGTACAGAACAGATGGAAGCAGAGGAAGAGGCCGACCACGTAAACGATGGACAGAGGGAATAGCAGAGTCCATGGGAATATCGAAACACGAGGCCGATAAACGGGCACTCTCCCGCCATTTATGTTTCACCTCGACACCGCAAGGTATGTACAAGAGGAACAAGATAAGATGAGATGAGACGGGTGTCGGCAAGGCTCTTGATGAATAAATAACACTGGCTTTTATCGTTTATACAGATAGGATACAGACTAGTAGAGTGGGCAAGAGAACAGGAAATGATTGTAGGAAACACCTGGTTCAAGCAACACCCTAGAAGATTATGGACCTGGAGGAGTCCTGATAGCAGGATTAGAAACCAGATTGACTACATTCTCATTAGCAGAAGATTTAGAAACGCGTTAACAGTAGCAAAAACAGTTCCCAGTGCTGATTGTTATAGTGACCACAGATTACTCACAGGAACATTGAGGATAAAGTTGAAGAAAGTCAAGTATATAACAGGAAACACTAAATATGACTTGTGTACATTGAGTAATGACAAGGAAATACAAAACAAATTCAACATAGAAGTACAGAACAGATTTGAAATATTGTCTGATCTAGAGATCCTATTCCAGGATGTGGATGATCAATGGGAAATGTTAAAGAATTCAATCAATGTGGCTGCAGAAACAACTATTCCAAAATTAAAGAAGGTGGGTCGTAAGAAATGGATGACTGAGGAAATTTTACACTTAATGGAAACAAGAAGACTCAACAAAAATAATCCTGCCAAATATGAAGAAATTCACAGACAAGTCAGAATATTATGTAGGAAGGCAAAAGAATCATGGCTTGAGGAAAAGTGCTTAGAAATTGAAAAACAACACAACAGTCAAAATACCAAATTAGTGCACAAAAGAATTCAGGAACTTACTAATAAAAGAACAAGTACATCAACAGGCTGTCTAAAAACTAAAGATGGCAAAATCATAATAGAAAAAGATCAGATTCTACATGTATGGACAGATTATGTGAAAGACCTGTATAAGGATAACAGAGAGGAACAGTATGCTATTAGATTTAATAATGAAGGACCAGCAATTTTAAAGATGGAGGTTCAAAATGTTCTTAAGCATATGAAAGCTGGCAAGGCCCCCGGGGCAGATAACATCACAACAGAAATGATTAAAGCTTTAGAAGAATTTGGACTAGAGCAAGTCACTAGACTGCTGAACACATTATATGATACTGGAGATATACCTTCTGAATTATGTAATTCTGTATTTATTGCAATCCCAAAGAAATCAGGAACCTTAGAATGTGATCAACATAGAACAATTAGTATAATGAGTCACATCACAAAGATTTATCATGCAAAGAGTGAGGAAGAAAATACAACCTGAAATAGGGGAAGAACAATGTGAGTTTGTAGAAGGAAAGGATACAGTAAATGCTGTGTATATGCTGCGAACAGTTATTGAACGTGCTTTAGAAGTAAACAAGGATATACATCTTTGCTTTATTGACTACACAAAGGCTTTTGATAGAGTTAGACATGTCAACATTGTGGATATGCTTGCAGATCTACAAATTGATGGGAAAGACATTAGACTTATAAAAAACATATATTGGAAACAACAAGCTGCCATAAGGATTGATAATGAAGTAGGACAATATCAACCTATTAAGAGAGGTGTTAGGCAGGGATGTGTAATGTCTCCAGATCTTTTTTCCCTATACAGTGAAAATATTTTCAGAAATGTAGAAGACCTAAATGGAATCAGCATTGGAGGACGAAACATAAATAACATTAGATATGCAGATGATACAGTATTGATTGCAGACAATGCACAGGATCTGCAACAATTAGTAGACGCTGTTGTTGTACACAGTGAGCAGCTGGGGTTGGAATTAAATTGTAGGAAGACACAGGTTATGGTCGTCACTAGGAAGAACGAAGTACCACAATGTAATATACAAGTAAATGGGAATATTCTTCAACAAGTGAATCGGTTCAATTATCTCGGAACAGTCATAACATCTGATGGCAGATGCCTTGAAGAGATTAGAACAAGAATCGCCATTGCGAAAGTAGCCTTTAGCAAGATGAAAAACATTCTGACCAATAAAATGATGTCAATTGAAACGAGAAAAAGAGTGTTGAGGGGATACATAGAGCCTGTTCTTTTGTATGGATGTGAAACTTGGACAATGTGCAGTCAAGCTGAAAAACATCTGATGGCTGCAGAAATGTGGTTTCTGAGGAAAATGCAAAGAATACCATGGACAGATAGAAAAACCAATGACCAAGTACTATAAGAGACAAATGAAAATCGTAGATTGATTAGAGAAATTAGACGTAGACAGTCAATATTTTTTGGACATGTTATGAGAAGAAATGGACTGGAGAACTTAGTGACAGCTGGCAAGATCGAAGGGAACAGACCAAGAGGAAGACCGAGAGGAAAATACCTGGATGGCTTGGCCACATGGCATGGACGAGACAGGAACACTGAGCTGATCCACGACTCTGGTGATCGAGTGAAATGGCGAATCATGACCGCCCACGCTTTCCGGCATGGCACATGATTGATTGATTATCGTTTATGGCTGTGAATCTTGGAATGTAAATGAAAAAAATTAGGAAGAGATTGGAAGCGACAGATATGTAGTTCTTGAGACGAATGTTGCGAATTTCTTGGACAGCCAAAGTAACTAACAACGATGCCTGAAAGAGGCTAATGAAACTAGAACATTATATACAGCAATAAGAAAAAAGGCAAACAGCTTTGTTCGGTCATGTGATGAGAAGAGAGGTATTGCATAACATCGTGACAACTGGAAAGATCGAGGGGAAGAGAGGCGGTGGCAGACCAAGAGAAATGGATACTGGATGGATTGGGACGGTGGCACGGAGGAATATCAACAGCGGAGCTGATCCAGAAAACCAAAGACCGAGATCTGTGGAAAGTCATGAACGCCCACGCCAGTCGGTATGGCACTTGATGACGATGATGTTACCGTCAAATTTTATGTTGTCTAGTGCGTCTTCTAGTTTCCTTCTTCTCCTTCTGTGAGTGTCAAATAATACTATGTGTGTTCAGTGTTGCCATCTCCCTTTGATGAAAAAGCACCAAAATCGACCCAAAAAAGCACTAAAAAGCACCAAAATTTTTTAGGAAGCACCAAAAAAAAAAAAAAAAGCACCAACTGTTTTTATTACAAATGTAACAAGGTAGCACAGTATAATTTATTATTATCACTTCATATTACAATGAAGTTTATTCCAGATCCGCCAAATCCCAATCAGAACTACTTTCGAGCCAAAAAAGCACCAAATTGCAATACTATTTTTTTGGGAAATCACTAAAACAAGCCCTGGCGGTATTCATTCAAAATGTTATAAAGTAGCACATTATAATTTATTATTATCACTGAATATTAGAATGAAGTTTATTCCAGATCTGCCAAATCCCAGTCAAACAACTCCTCTTCAGTTTCTGTAGCTATTTCCTGTTGTGTTTGCTCCTGCGATGATGAGGATGAGGAGGATGATTGAAAGAAACATGTATATGCCTCCTGTGATCCAATTTTTCGCAGAATATCCTTAGGTAGTTTATAATCATGACAGCATTTGCCATATCTTTTCATTCCATATCTAATAGTCAAAACAGCTGTCAAACTCTTTATGCTAAGTCTATTCCGCAATTTTGATTTTATAACTCCCATCTGACTGAAAATACGCTCCACGTCCGCATTAGAATGAGGTAAAATGAGCAGAGTTAAAGCTAAATCTGTAAGATCTTGGAAAGGATTTTCACCGGTGGCATCCCTGTATGAGGCTATTTCTGCCCACAGTCCAAGTGTGTCAGAGGTCTGTGTCCACTGCATATGATGAAGTTTTCTCCACTGGAAATCGATGCGGGTGAGAGTAGCTGCATCTTCTACAAACATTTTAGCAAGATCCAGTATACAGGGCTTCATTGGCTGTAGACATCCACTTCCACTAAGACATGACTGTAACACTCAAACGTTATCGGGTGTACGTAAACGCAGCTGTGTCAATAGCTCTATTAAAAACTGGATGCACCTTCCACGAATTTCTTTCTCATCGGGAAACTTGTAGTCTGCTATTAAAAGGAGTTAAATGAGTTGAATATTGCGCGGTAACGTACTAAGACTGTTTTACTCCCTCGCTTCAGTTCAAATTCGGCTTTTAAGTGTTCCCAAAATGAATGTTAAAGTAATTTTTACCCACCCCAAAAAAGCACCAAAAAGCACCAAAAAATTTTGTGAAGCACTAAATTTACGCGGCCGCGCTAAAAGGAAAATTTTCGCACTAACTGACTTGAAAAAGCACTAAATTTAGCGCGAAAAGTACTAAAATGGCAACACTGTGTGTGTTTATTTATGTAATTGTCTTAGTAGCCTCAACGGTTATCTCCATTGATTTCTTATATGAAAGAAAGTATCGAATACGAAACCACGGCGTTATATATATATATTTGCATACCGAATTCAGGATCGTAGAACACAAGTCAAAATGGCTGCACTGTGTTGACTAGGAGTTTGTTGTTGTTTAGCATCGCTGTTATTGTCATTTATTAATACAACTTCCACAATTTCTATATTTTCAGGTAATCTTTCCTTCTTATGTTAGATGATATAGGATCTGCGGACTTTACAATATTATATACATTATTAAGAACTTAAAATACAATGAAATAGTTTGAAATATATACATTACCAGGGCATTACCAGTCTTCGATAGCATCTATGCGAGTAAACAATTGCAAATGTTAACGGTTGGAGAAGTAGCTTTTGAAAGAAAGGATCACGCAGTTGAAACTATGGAAATAGTAAAATATATACACCGGTACTTGAAAGCCATATGTGTATTATGTTAGATGGTAATTTTCCCCCAACATTGTCATAAAGTTTTAGTTATTTATTAAAATTTGTTGGAACTGCGGTAAAGGCATCAAAAGGCTTTACCGCAGTGTAATTTAAAGCGTTGGAAAATGTAAACAATATGAAAATGGATAAGAACGCGTGTTCTTAAACATCCTGTGTCACGTTTTAATGTAGTCACAGGAGATCCGTGACTTTATGTTGTGTTTTGTGAATGTGTTTGTTTGCTGATGAAGGCTAATCGCCGCAGCGTTCTGTATGTGTCGTAATTCTGTTATGTAAAGCTGCACTACTTTGTGTCATTTTATATTATATTAGTTTTAGTTATTTATCAGTATTTAAAAAAATGGGCACTCTTCTGAACGACGGTCCCAAATTATTTAGCGTAAAAAAGCATCCCTTACAGGGCCTCATTAGCTGATGTAATAAAATATACGAACTACGAACTAAAATATAGAACTGAGAAAATTGAAATATGTACCAATAATATTTCACAATTATTTTTCGAAATTGTGGCACAAAAGTTGTAAATACTGTCCGAAAACATGTTCTTTTTGGGAAAAAATTGTACATATCGGAACGAGCATTGAATGTGTTGTTGATCACTTCTGGTTGAGTGTGTTGGTGGACTGCAAGACCGATCGATGGATTCAATAAAAGTTTATGGGCCCGGAGGGCCCTGACTGTCGTCGGTACTACAAGATATGGATATGCACTACGACGACAGTGAGGGCCCTCCATCCTATACTTTTATTGTATCCATCGATTGGTCTAGCAGACGAGGATACACTCAAACTTTAATCGGTCTAGCAGACGCCAATACTCAAACGTAAGTGATTGACAACACATTGTCCCGGAAATGACCTTATGAGGCCCTGTAAGGGATGCATTTTACATTAATTAATTTGGGACCATCGTTTGGAAGAGTGCCAAAAAATGTTAATGTTAGATCTAGGTATGCTAGTTATGATTTTTAAATTGGGTATTTACTAATGAGACCACCACAGTAGATAGATCTTGAAAAACAAAATCTAATGGTACCTCAGTCATGCCTGGATGTCAGTTCTAAGTGGAAATATTCACATTTTTGTGAAGATGAAACAGATACAATTTTCTCATGTTCCCCGTACTTTTTGAAGCTCTTCGATGTGTCTCATTTTCTCAGCTTCCGGTCCACCCGAGTTTGTATCAAACTGGTCATTGACGGATATGAAATCCGACTTCATCAATATGTTCCGTCATGTTAAATGATAAATAAATAGTACAAGTATACAAATAAATTATTAATAATCTTTAAACTTGTACTTTCTTTAACTTTAGTAGTTCACATTGCATGATGTGAGCCGATTGCGATCGATATTTGCGTCGGCCACCATCTTGAGTTTCCATTCACATGTCAGGAGAGATAATTGTTTTCTACCACTGGTCCATGACAGTCAAGATGAAACCCTCCAAATTTATGCAAAAATAGATGTATAATTCAAAAATGCATCTAAAATTAACCTACAATTTCTAAGACATGCGCTAAAAAATAAAGTTACTTACTTTGTGGCAAGTAATTCCATTTATTTAAAAGCTAATGATGATTTCAACCAATCGCTGTGCACGGAATATTAGACTAATCTTTTCTGCACAACCTTAGATAACGTCTCCTATTGTCACATGATATTTGGATGAATGAATGACATCGTAAGCATGAATGGGTTTTACAGCAGCCATTTTTGGGACACAGTGGATCATTGCAGGGTGGCTCGGTATATCACTTATGTTTTCAGTTTGGGTCGTGGCACGACTGAACTCGCTATAGATACTTTAAGTTTAACTTTAGTGAAATCTGTAGAGATAGACGATTTCCTACCTCTTAATTAGTAATTTCTGTGCACATGTGTGCGCGTTGCCACTATCAGTACTATTGTATTGAAGTTTCTCTGATTGTTCAAATTAATTATTGAAAATTATATCAGATAGAGCAGGCAAAATAAAGCACAACAGTATTCAAGTAGCTGCATCAATTGGTTTTGAGTGTGTGCGTAGGAAGGGGGTGTTTATTATAATTATCCACTAAACTAGAGTAAAAGTAGAGAAATGGTGACAGAAACATTTTTGCAGAATTGCTAAAGCTTATCTCGAGATATCCATTTCTGTGGTCTATGTTGCTAATTGATGGACACACACAGCGGCACAATACTTAGGCACTGATGATTAAACAACCCTGGGGGAGCTGGCTGAGAGGTTACGCAATGTTAGCCTCAGGTTCTGAAGGTACCGGGTTTGACCCTTGCATAGGACTGAACATTTTTCCGAGGTCATTGGTATCTAATGAAATCACACCTCATCCTGATCTCTTGTGTAGTGCGATCAGTTACCTAGCCTTCTAGGATAAGATCGACAATCAGGAGGTTGTGCAAGTTGTGCTTGCTAAAAATCCAATGGCATTTGGAAATCACAGACAGTTGGCCATAAGGCTACTGCCCTGAACAATCTGATAGGAAAGTAAACTAAACCAGAGGTTTAGAGCCCGTTATCTTGAATGGAATCTGTCTATAGGAAGTAAACATTACACAAATGCATGCTGAAGTTGGACACACTGACCTTTGACCTGACTGACTGACTGGCACCTGGCCGTCTTGACAGACAATAGTTTGTGAAATGGGGTTATACCTCTCCATAACACAAATCCTGGGCTGGGCTTAGAGACCATGTGTTGCCCATGCAGCATGGTCCCTCTCTCGGCCTGCCTAATCTTCTTCAGAGGAAAGGTAACACCAATACATCTAGAACAAGACAAGCCGCAGAAGCTGCTGGATCAGCAAAGCAATACTCTAACTGTTCGCCTGTCAGAGCTTCCATCCTAGACGAGTTGCAGATCAAGGCTTAGGGTCTGACCTTTAAGGGGCATAATTTGCATTAATGCACCCCCCACCTCTAACACCCCCCCCCCCCTCGAAAGAGGAATGAAGAAACAGAAGAAGAAACACCGTAATAATTTATCAGCTGTCCCCACTTGCTGCAAAACTATATGTAAATATAAGAAAAGATGCTAAAGTAACTCGTGCTATTTAGTAATCATGAACGTAGAACTCATGAAGAAAATTTAATAAGTTCCAGTGAATCAAAAATCTACAAGGTGAATGAAATAGGGGGAGACTTAAAAACACAGAGAAGAGAATTAAAGATAGGTGAATTATATGGTATGGTGAGGGCATGGAGTAAACTGCAGGAGATAGCAAAAGATAGAATGGAGTTTGATACCTTATGCCCCAATGGGAAATAAAAGATAAAAAGAAGAGTGTTAATGATATTCCTACATAAAGTGGATTGGTGAGGATTTCATTTCCTTTAATACTAATCTAATCAGTACTGAACTCCACTAAATGAGATCATTGTGTCACTATGTTTATGTTTTGTTGTTTGATATGAGGGCACTTGAAATAAAGACCTTAAATGTTTTGTGTGTGTGAATATATTCTGAAAAAATAAAGAACAAATTTATAATTTTTCGATGAAGTCTGCGTTCAATGCAAGACCCCCAGCGCAGATAAAGTGCTTGGATTCCTGTAGAAAACAATAATATGGGGTCACTACTCTGTGTGCTCACCCGGTCGTGAACAGTCTGTGACAGAAGTCACGCCATTTTGAAACTTCCTACTCCACTCATACACTTGCTGGACTGACAGGCATGCGTCACCATACTGGACGTTCATTTACTGATGAATTCCTATAGGTTTCACCTGTTCACTGATTAAAAAAGAAAAATAACAGAACACTGCTCCTCTTTGGTGCATGTCAAAAGTGGGGCGGTCATTTTAAAACTATCCTTATGTCACCATGTTTTGTCTGCACTGTGATATCATGTGCTAAACACTCTTGGCATCCTTATGAACACTCTTGAAGGTTACAATACAACGGCATGGTTATCGTAATTTCTATCATACTTTTAAGGTTTTCATTTGAAGCCGCTTTGTATATACATGATTCATTGAGGGAATGAAAATTCAAAACTTATTTTAGCACAAGGTGCATGGGTTTGATTTAGTACTAATAAACTGTTAGGATTGGCAGTGAATTTAAATAAGCGTTAGTATAAAATGGCTGTGATGTGATATGGCCGTCACATTTTGTAGGCCTGAAGTCATTGGGGGAGTGGGTGGCCAGTTTTTCCCTCACTTAGCGAGGAAAACAGAAATTCTGTGTTTATAAGTTATCAGATTATGTATTTTCATATTACAGCATTAAGAGTTTGGAGGGAAACTTGTCAGTCATGGCATTACAGAGCCATATGTCAGTGGCTCCACCTGGCCCATCTTCAGGGGGAACAATTCCACTAGCTCTGCTGATTGAGTATGGCCTTCAAAGAACATATCATGAACTGGTTGTGTTATCAGAGCTGTAAGTTGTTATATAATGTGTGGTGACTTACATTTTTTATAGTTTCTTTTAATGATTATCTCTGTTCTGGTATGTCACTCTATTGCATTGTTATTTTGATCTATGCTTTACTTTTCCATATTTTCTGTTGTGCTCTATTGTTCCAATTGCAGTGGCCTATACTTGTCCAAATTCTTTTGTTGTGAGTGAGTGTATGTGTGTATACATGACTGTTTGTGTGGGTTTGTATGTACATATATATGTTTGTCTTATAACATTTTAGTATGTAATGTTTATATGCACTGCATTATTACCATGTTTTTTCCCTCTATATTAATGTAACAAGACATAATATATAATTGATGTGTGAAAGATGAGTATGAAACTGTGTGCCCATTTTGTGACCCTTTTAAAGATTTTGTTCATTCCTTGTATTGTGTTTTATTATCCCACTGTGCTCTGTTGTTCAGTTTCTAAGGTCTCCTTTTCTGTTTTTCTTCATATTTTATGTATATCCTCTACTTTGTAACAGTCATTATTTCTTTGCTCCCAAATATTGTTCTCCTTTTGTTTGTTAATTATATTTGTGATGAATTATTTTACACAATTCCTTTAATATGTGCCCAGACTTTCAGTTCAGTATGGTGGATGGATGGGTAATCTGAGGCCATTGGGGTGTTTTTGCTTTTGGCTATGGTTACATTTTTCCCATTTAAGACTTGTAGTACATAGTTCCATCGCTTGGCTACTGAGCTGAGTGCTTGGTGTAACACTACGCTGTGGATTTATTGTGGAATGTTTTTTCATCTGTCTGCAGTGGTTTGTGTTGTGAACTGCATCTTCCAAAAATGGCAGATGGTTAGTCACTAACTAGTTGGTTTGCCTTATGCTGCAATACATGTGCAACTGCTGGTTTTTCTAGTAACTGCTACTTCCATCAGTTAAGAGGTGTAATTCTAGAGTTGGACTGTTGTGCTGGCATTTTAGCAGCGGCCGCATGCATGCATGTGTGTGCTGATAGTTTTTTTTGGTCTGTTGTCTGTTCCACTTTTCACACTTGACAGTGAGAAGCATTTTGTGTGATATTTGCTGGCACAGGAATGAGCAATAGGGGGTGATCCTTTGCCATGAATTTGGAACTGTGATTAACGACTAATGTAATACCCTTCTTTTTATTTTTTCTCCATTAGTTCTTTCCATTGTGGCAATCTTATTTAGCTATAATAGTGAATAGACTCTCAGATTCTCTTGACAGCAGTATTTTCTCATGTCCTTAAAAGTTACATCTTTGTTCAACAGAAAGTAAGAGTAAATTCTGCACTTATATTCTATCTTCCCACCCACACACAACAGAAGCTGACATTTTTCATTCAGATAGACAGATACAGTGTTGTTGAAAAACTAATGATGGATGGCATGGTCCTTTGAAAAGTGTTGAAGAGGATCACCTAGGCAGCAGTAGACTTGGGATATCACAGTTTGAATATGTTGCTGGAAATTATGTAAAAATGTGAAGGTTTCATGTTAGTTGATGCAGGGACAAGAGTTTTGATGTGCTATATGGAACCTATACTGTTGCATTCATGTGAAACAGACAAAAAGCAGGCTAGCTGACTTGATTAGAATATTAGATGCAGACAGTAAACATTGTTTTGCACATTATGAGGAGAAATAGGCTTGAAAACTTAGTGATAAATGGCAGAATTGGTTGGGAAAAAAGTAAAGGAAGGACAAATAGATAAACGCCAGGATGGCCAGGCACATGTCATAATTAAGACATGAGCATTCAAGATGATGCCTGCCCACACTTATTGGCATGGCGCGTGATGATAAAATATATCATCACTTTAGAAATTGTACAGTGGTAATGTGTACTATTTCATTAACCCATCCATCATGTGCCATGCCAATAAGCGTGGGCGGTCATGATTCACCATTTCATTTGATCACCAGAGTCTTGGATCAGCTCATTGTTCTTGTCTCGACCATGCCACGTGGCCAAGCCATCCAAGTATTTACTTCTCTGCCTTCCCCCTGTTCTCTTCCCCTCGTTCTTGCCATTTGTCACCAAGTTCTCCAATTTATTTCTTCTCATAACGTCCCCAAAAATTTATTGACTGTTTGCGTCTAATTTCTCTAATCAGTTTACAATTTCCATTTGTTTCTTGTAGAACTTTGTCATTGGTCTTTCTGTCTGTATTTCATTAATATATTTATTTTAATTAATTTCTAGCATCTGGTACATAAATAATGATCAAAATAATCTTTACAGTAAACAGCAAATACCATACATTGCCTTTAAACCCTTTATACATGCAAGTTATTAATTTAGTGATGTGAGTTAATTTTTCTTTTTACATTTTCAGATTACCCAGAAAGACAGATATGGACAGGTATTGTATTATATGCTGAAAAGTACATGTCACAATAGTTATATATTTTCTCTCTCTCTCTCTCTCTCTCTCTCTCTCTCTCTCTCTCTCTCTCTCTCTCTCTCTCTCTCTCTCTCTCTCTCGTCTCTCTCTCTCTCTCCTCTCTCTCTCTCTCTCTCTCTCTCTCTCATCTCTCTCTCTCTCTCTCTCTCTCTTCCCCCCCCCCCCCCCCCCCCCCCAAAAAAAATAAAAAAAAATTGGTCATTTGTTTGGGTGTGTCAAGCAACACATTACTTACATTAAATATCAATGGAACCATTTATTTTTCTTCATATCAGTTCATGTGGATGGTCAGGGAAAACCAGTATTTTAATTTCCAAAGAATAGGTTTATGGACAGATCACGATCTTAACACATTTTTATGGTGGAGTCATCTCCGAATCCATCAATTCTGACAAGAGTGAAAAACTTGGTACGAGAGCACTGAACTAACCACCAACCACGAGGAGTCCAGTGACTAATTTGTTTGCCAAAAACTAGACATCTCCATGGTAGAAGGGAAGCACTTGCATGCAGTATAGGAGAGTTGATCCACTCAGTGCATCTGACTGACCCTGCTTTGACAAATTAAGGCAGTAGTGTGAACAAATTAGGAACAGCTTGGAAGCAACAGAGATGTGGTTCCTGAGACAGGTGTTGCAAATTTCTTAGACTGCCAGAGTAACTAACGATGATTGCCTGAAAGGGGCTACTGAAACTAGAACATTATATACAACAATAAGAAAGAGACAAACAGCTTTCTTTGGCCACGTGATGAGAAGAGAGGCATCGGAGAACATCGTGGCGAATGGAAAGATCAAAATGAAGAGCGGCAGAGGCCGACCAAGAGAAATGATGCTGGATGCATTGAGACAGTGGATGGAGAAATATCAGCAGAGTTGATCCAGAACACCAAAGACTGAGATATGTGGAGAGACATGAACGCCAGCTGGCATGGCACTTGACGATGATGAGTGTGTGCACTTGTAGTAACATCAACATGAAAAAATACCACAGATACTTGCACACCACAGGAGAGAAGAACATAGGTTTCTCTGCTGTTATTCAGAAGCCTTTGTAAATGATCTTTATTCAACATATGGATAGATCATTGGTAATTGTATTTTTTGTTGTTGTGTGTGTGGACATACATGTTATTCATTGTTTGGTTATGTGGATTTACATGCTGTCAGTTTGTAATATGATATTTTTGGTTTGTCCGAATTATTTAGCATATAACATTAGGTAGTGTTTTGTTATTTATTTGAAATGAAATTAATCTCATGTTATGGTTATAAAGAAAGATTTTTCTTTTAATCTGACAGGAAAATTGAAATTTTCCAGTTTGCGAGTCGCACACGGCAGCTGTTTGTGAGACTGTTGGCATTGGTAAAATGGGCCAACAGTGCTTCTAAAGTTGATAAATGTGTGGTAAGAAATGTGACTGTGTAATTCTGTCTCTGCTATCTATTCCTATAAGGACTATGACAATCTCAGATACCTGCTAGAGCAGTGGTTCTCAATCTTTTTTTGGCCCTGTGCCCCCCTTCATATACGATACCTGCTATAGTATATGAGAAGGCATGGCAGGGGTAAAGTTTATCCTATGTTACATACCTCTTTAGGATGAAAAAAAAAGGTTTAATGGTGTAGGATTGACTTTGCCGCTTCAAGTTTTACCCCATCAGTCTCTTCCCACAAAACAGCAAGCTGCCACACAGAACAAGAACTCCATAGCTCCAGTGATGACTCAGGGGTTTGAGGGAAAAGTGCACTTGTGGTTTGAATGATGCAGTCCAAAACCAAAATGATCACCTTCAGGACTGCCTTTTGTTGTTGCAACATTTTCTGAGCTGTGCAAAATATTTTTTAATGTTCTTGTTTTAGGTCAAAAGTTGTAGTTCTGATATAATAAGTTTACACATATTTTGTGAGTAATGTTTCCTTGCATTACAAATATTTTTGAGTAATTGTTCCTTTGTATGCCAAAAGGACCATCATATTGTAGCAGGTTTTATGCAGAATGTCGCTGGCATTGTGACCCGCTAAAAAGACTCTCTATCCCTCATCACATGAACTTTCAGTTCCAAGGTCTCAGCAATGTGCTGTGTTTATCTTCATGGCAGACGGCCCCTGCATCTTTTCCCAGGAACCACGCCCTTCAACACTTGGAGCACTGTAACAGAAGCAGCAAATGTCAGCTGATTAGCATGTGAATCTCATTATTCGCAAGAAATATGTAGATGCTTATGGCAAACAGAGGTCATAGTAATGTTCAAGAACAGGAAACATCCAGTGTTTACACTTTAAAGTCTCAAGGCTGCAATAAACTGGTACCGCTTCCTTTGTTTTATTAGTTGTGTCCCACTTCTCAGTGGTGGTTTTTATCCAAAGGAAAAGTGAAGTTGTGTATATAAATTGTGTATGTTTAAAAAAAATATGCTGTCATTGTATATCTTCAGCCTTTCATTTTGTTTTAATTTTTTTTTAAATCCTTTTCATTTCTTGCTGTCGTCCAGTTCACGCACTGGTAGCATATCTGTTCTGTGGAATTTTGCACACACACACACACAATTGGTACACACACACAATTTATTCACTTAAAATAATAATTGTTTGGTGTTGGCAGGCAGATTTTTATAATTGCACAAAATAATGTCAATCACTAGCACTTTCCTAGGCAATATCTTGACAATGTTCAGAATTCTGTTGAGAAGACTGATAATTTCCACAGGTTACAAGAAGGTTGTCATTTGTAATAACATTATTGAAACAAAGGGAAGTTTATATATATATATATATTCAGTTTGCAAAATTTAATAATGTGTTGGCAAGAAACCACGGGGCAGATAAATCAGTAATCAATTGCATTAAGAACACATTTCACTGTTTCAATTCCTGTTCAGGGATTTGTTTTACATTTCCAGGATATATGCAACTTTTTAGAGCAGCAGTCGATGTTTTTTGTGGAAACTGCGACAGCTTGCATAAAATGGCCTAAGGAAACTCTGGCTTCAGCCAGGTAAGTGATTGTTTTATGAATGTGCAGTTTAAAGTGCATGTTTTATTTTATTGGCGCATCAAGATCATTGTTGGTGTGTGCCAGGATTGGTTGGTGTGAATTCCCAGGCTGGGGAATATGGGTCTCTTGCCCAACCCATTACCACATAGTGTGCAGGCTGGGATTCTTAAACAACTTTTTAGCTATGTTGATTGAATACGTGTCTGATGATGTGTCAGGTGGACATCCTGAACCCTGAGCCACCCACAGCTCAAGATTGAGTGTTACAAATAAAAGTGTTACCTAGAGAGAGAGAGAGAAGAGAGAGAGGGGGGTACATATGGAGAGAAAGGCAGGTACACATGGAGAGAAAGGCATACATATGTATCAGAAGGGAGTGACAGTGTGACATTGCGGGTTTTGTTATAGTCGCAGAATAATTCAGCACACAACTAAAGAAGTATTATTCCATACTTTGGTTTGGGCATAATTTTGGTAACGACGAAGAACTTTGGTCACCTAACCTCCTAGAAATATATGTATAATCAAAGCAATCGGCAAGGATCTAAATATGTATACCAAAATCACACATCTTTTCTTCTTCCTCTTTTTAACTTCATCCTAATTGGAGCCTTCAACCAGCTCACACAAGTCTCTTCTATGTTTTGTTATCGCCTGCAGATCCCTTCACGCCTATTGTATATTATTCACCTCTCTCTCCTTTTCTCTATTCCTTGTGTTGTTAAGTCATCCTCTGTTTCATTTGCCCTTTGGGTTTCAAATAGAGAACATTTTAGTCGTTTGTATCACATTTTTTCTGTCTGTCCTATGCCAGTGTCTTTTCCTCAATTTTTAATTCACCAGTCTGTTTAGTTCTCTCCCTTAGCTCCGCTTCAGTGATTTTTCTGTGATACCATTTTAGCCCTATTCTGCTGATTTTCCAGTTAATAAATGTTTGTAGTTTATTAATAATTGTTTTAGTTGTCCATGTTTCTGATCCATACAGCAGTACTGATTTAACAATATTTACTTTTACCTATGATCTACTCTGAATTGTTGGTGAGATTATTTGTTGTTCATTTCATGGTTTAATCGTGTTTCTTGCAGGCTTCCAAGCTTCTCGTTACCAAGTGCTATTGATGTGCTGACAACAGGAACCTATCCTCGACTTCCCACTTGTATCAGGGTTGGTTCAATTATAGCATTGATATAGCTTAGTTAGCCACTGACTGTCACTAACCGACACATTTCATTGTCAGCAACGTTTTCAAATATATAGCTGTGGTGATCATGCAGGAGTTCATGGCAGCAGGATAGTCACTGTAACAACGTGTAACCAAGTACTTAAAACTGTCCTCACTCATTCTGAACCAAATGAAAAAAATCTCACTGGTGACTTTATGCATCACATTCTTTACTGTATAAACCTGAAGGAGTTTTGGTTGGTGTAGGGAGTAAAAAGAACTGTGTTGGCATAGTGGTTAGTGTGCTAGTCTGCCATGACAGTGGTCAAGGTTCAGCCCCCAGTGGAAACAGGATTATTTTGTCTGACAGATATGACTCTAGGGTATACCCAGCTTCATAAACATGGGTATAAGCTTGCAGAATTGTCTGCGAAGGAAAGATGATGAGGAAGGGAACAGACTACACTACCTCATATATCATGGCTTAGAATATAAGATGGTCTAACACAGTGGTTCTCAACCGGTGGGGAATTCCTCCCCCCCCCCCCCCCCCCCCCCCCCAGGGGTGAATTTGGGGGTTTCCAGGGGGGGGGGAATGAAGATTATTTCAAGATCGCGTTAATACAAGAACCGATTACTTGATCTTGTTTTTCCTTTCATACTTTAACGCTTCTGTACGCATCACCCTTCTGAAATTAATTTTATAACGTAAGTAGATCCGCAAATCACATTTTATGTACATGTCTAGACTTGTTTTAGTATGTGCTATTAAATTTAGCTTCCCTTATTACGTATACTGTGTAGGGGCAGGGGGGAAATTTTTAGGGAGGAAATACAACAGGGGGGGGGGGGGGAATGATGTCCTAAAAATATGGTGAGGGGGGGAATGATGTCCTAAAAATATGGTGAGGGGGGGAATGACGTCCTAAAAATATGGTGAAGGGGGGAACGGACCAAAAAAGGTTGAGAATCACTGGACTCTAACACAACTGCCAGAGGATAACCTTTACCTTTACACAGGCATGTGGACTGCTGTGGTTTATCACATTGTGAACATATCTGCATGCTGTTAAATGTCAAGGTCGATTATTTTATGGATTAAAAAAGAATTGTAAACACATGTTACTATGACTAGCAAAATCTAAGATGAAAATGTGAGTTTTAATATCCCTGTATCCCTATGTACACAATAGCCATCAGTTCAGCATCAGCAGGGTTGACCATATCAGACAAGTTGATAGAGATGGACCATAAAAGAGATGTCTAGACTGGGGGATGTCAAAAAAACTAGAGAAGACAAAGCTCGATAGAAATGCCTGTCAAAATCAGAAACCTAATGAACGTAAAATATAACTAGGAAGTTAAATAGAAGGAAAGACACACAGATACAAACAAATGTTTTGATCAGCCTGTATCAGTGAGCAAACATTCAAGAGTACTTGCTGGAAAACTCAAGTATCACAATCGCAGATAATTGTTCACAAGATTACTGTCAAAATAACTGAAATAAATCACAAGTACTGGGCCATGCACTTTAAGAAACATTGCAGTATAACCCATTTTATAATGGTGATGGTGAATATTTAAGATTTTATAAACTGTGAATGTTTAAGATTTGATAAACTGAAACTCTTCAGTTTACCTGCTTTACATGTTCTATTCACAGGAGCGAATTATCCCCCCAGATCCAATCACACCACAAGAGAAGGCCCAGACCCTGCAAAGACTTAATGAGGTCATTCAATACCGGCTGGTTTCAAATGAATTGCCGAAACAAATGAGGCGATTGAAAATAGGTAGCTTTTCTGTTTTATATAATTTCATTTAGTTTGGTAGAAAATAGATAGCCCTTCTGTTATATCATTTGATTTTGTTTTTATATTTTTCATTCAATAAGGAGACAAAATAGTTCTTTGGTCATGTAATGAGAGAAGCAATGGAAAACATTGTGAGGATTGAAAAGGTCAGTGATAAAAGAGGCAGGGACAGACTGAGAGAAATGATGCTAGATGGACTGCGACAGCAGGACAGAGGAATATCATTAGCAGAAATAATCCAGAACACCAGCGGCTGAGATCTGCAGAGTGCATGAGCGCAGATGTCAGTTGGCAGGATGCATGATGATGACAATGATTTGTCATTCATGCATGTTTGGGATGATTTGTCATAGCCATATTTTCATTAATGTTCAAGGATTATATATTGGTAATTCTGTGAAACAAAAATAGATTTATAATGTTAATGAATGTTTCCAGTGTATTAGTAATTGTTTTAATTGTTCTCATGTTTCTACACTCTTTAGCATTACTGATTTAGTGTTTTTAATTGATGTTTAATTAGTATTATTTGATTAGCTTTATTTTGTGTGTGATGGTTTTGATTGATCTGGTCTGGTGCACCATAGTAGCGTTCTCCTACCAACACAATGATCCTGGATTTAACCTCGGTAGTGGCAGAATTTGAATTTACTTACCAGCACAACTCTGGTATCAACCCAACATAATAAATGGTACATGAATCTTACAGAACTTAACTGCAAAGGAAGGGCGGTGAGGAAGGGAAGTCATCACCTACCTTGTTATATCATACCTGAAAGTCTAACACCTCATATCTTTATCAAAGTATCTGCGTTAATGGCCTTACAGATAAACATAAGTCCCGCCGCCCCCCCCCCCCCCCCCCCCCACCCCCCCCCCCCCCCGCCCCCCCCCCGCCCCCCCCATTTGATTCGTTTATTTAAAAAAAAAAATACACGTAACACCTATCTGAAGGAAAAAAGAAAACCCAGTTTTCTTTTTGAAAGTGTGTGTGGTCAACAACCTAGTTTAGACAGACATCAGGGATTTCTTCATTTGTACCGTCACGAACTATCACTCGTAGATTACACAGGGTAAATTCGCTTTATTGCGCACTTGATTACATTGGCTCACGAGCTCATATGAACATGCATATATCATCAACACATCATCACATTTATACATTTTATAATACTGCTTACAAATCTCGAAAGAAAATATCTATCCTAGCGTAAGTCACTATACAACCCCCTGTGCCCTGAAAACTATACAATGGTTTAGGGCAAATACATTGACCTTTCTGCTGAGTCTGTCCATTCCCGTCTTGCTAAAACTTAGCAGCGGGTTGTCCGCTGCAGACTGGTGAAATCTTCGTGCGTCCAGCACTATTGCGTGCCTTCGGTTACCTCGCCCGTAGTAACAGTAGCCCTGTCACTATCTACTTGGCACCCCCATTACCCCCCCATTTTAGTTAACGCTGTTTACGGGTACTTCCTGTGTTTATTGGCTCCTGACTCATACTGGAGTAAATCCCTGTCATTTCCTGGCAGTGTTCCTACTTATGCATGGTGCGTGTCCTGTTGGATAACTGCTTAAGATTCTATCTTCTACTTCTGTCCCCTTGAAATCTCTATTCCCTGTTTTCAGGGAATGTTATCTCTATCCTATCTTAGTCCTTATCCCTAACTTAACCTTCTGTTACTTCTTGTCCCTCAGCTTTCCTTGACAGTGTGGTACGACAAAAGTGTTTATATGGCCCTGAGAATAATTTTCTAGTTTATTTCTTTGAGTGTGAAGAAATGGGTGACTTTGGTGATTTAGTTGCACATGGTAGTTCCCCTGGTTTATAATCCCGCCAATCATGTGAATTCGTGGGGCCGACTTAGCACCATATATGGGTTTAAAAACTTTAACAATTTGTTAGCATTTTTTTTTTTAACTGGACGTCGCAATCACCCCAGCATTTTTTGACTGGTTTTTTGAATTTACTATGCAATGTTTATATTCAATAAGTTTTGCTACTGCTCGCTGAACTATTGATACTCATACTATCAAAATTAATGCCAGCCAGATTGCTTAAATCATCGCAGCTGATTTTGAATACTTGACTCGATGTCTGAGAAGGTAAAATATGGTTCACTGCCTCCTAAGCCACAGAATTCTCTATAAGTCTAACCGAGCACCAGATAATTTTTCAGAATTTCCTGAGAATTGCCTGAGGAGGGAAAAGTTGATGAGGATGGAGCGACCATGCACATCATATTGCTATCAGTTTATCAGTTGGGTCATCTTCGTTGCACTCCGTACATGTCCATAGGCTTCCGATCCTCCCCCCAGCATATGCTCAGCGTCCGGTGGCTAATATTGCCAGTTTCTGTGTTGGTTGACGAGGCGTCTTTTGTTTTCCCGATGTACCTTTCTCACGCCGTCTGGCTGTGCCGATTCCTTCCTCCCATGTCTTCATCCGGGACAGCGATGTGGAATCACTGACGTCAACGTCCCCCCCCCCCCTCCTGTTCTCGCCATATCTTTAAGGACTTTAATAACATCGACACGAATCCATGGGCTGAGCCATGCCATGGGTGCAGAGCCAGCCAGTTTTTTCAGCTCGTTATTGCCCTCGACTCCCGCATTTCCCCCGTGACGAAGACGAAGGTGACTTTACGGACAACAAGACTTCCGCATCGTTCAGTCCAACTGTCTGCTACAGATCCCTTCGACCTTCTGAATCATCTCATTGAACACTTATACCACACGTTGGTATAAAGCTGGATTCCAGCCATATGAAAGCTGTGTAACTGCATCCACCTCCATCGTCATCGCTCATGGTCATAGAGTGGTCACCACTGGTTTCTTGAACGGTTCGCCCGCTGACGGGCTTGTAAAATGCCCACTCACGGTTCTTGGCTGCTTTACAACATCCGATCTGTATAGATGGCACTTCGGGGCTATCTGAGTGTTCCTAAGATTAGCGCGTTTAACCCTCCTGCATTGACAAAAGCGCAGGTTCTGCTCTCTGCACCGTCTGTTATTGTGATAATGAGGAGAAGTGCACTTACAGGCGGGAGGCAACCGGCACCCATTTCCTTGCCGGGGTTGATACTGGTAAGACTGCCGACCTTCCCGAACGACATCTTCCGCTCGGGCCCATCCATGATTTATGCCCCTCTTAGCCTGTCACCCTTTTCTCTGAATATAGCATCATGCAGAGGTGCTGCTCTCTGCACTTATTGTTAAGTAATGCACACAAGCCTCTCCAGATCTTGGATCCTGTGTTCCTTGTCGGGAAGTCAAGAGGGTCTCATTGCTACCCGCTGGTTGTCGCTCGTGCAGCCCAAATGATGCGCATGGCTTCGTTTTGTACGCTTTTCGTCTTCCAATCTGTGTAGGGCCTGACAGTGAGGATGGACCGTGCATGTGCTCGATGCGTGAAAGCACAAGTCGCTTGGAACAGAAAGTAATTAGCATGTCTTTGCTCGATATTGCATCGCATGACTTCTCATTGCTTACACAACCTTTTCTAGCCTTCGTTATGAACATAATCAGACATGCTCTCTGAAGGACAGCTACGATCAAGCACCTCAACGCCAAGAGGCGTTGTCTACTCAAACTGTCCATCCATTCTTACTGCCGCAGTTACTGTTTTCACAATATGGTTTTGTTTTAGTGATAACCATGTAACCGTTGCCTTTGCAGGGTTGACAAGGGCATCGAAATCGCCACACCATGAAGGAAATTCGATCTAGTTCGCCCTGCATATCATTGGCACCGCCTGTCTATCTCGACCCTGTCGATACACGAGGATGTCCGTCAAACGAATGACAGAGTCATACCCCTCCCGTCCACTGTTGTTCAGTGATCGGCAACCGTATAACACTTGGATAGTACTGGTGCCAAAAACCGAACAAAGACCATTCCAAGATAAGCAGCTACAGAACATTCGCTGCAGAATACTGTTGGCAAGCAGTGAGAAATTGTAGCACACAGACTTGCTTGGGACTTGGAACAGCTCGGCTGCTTCCCGCCCACACTTGGAGGATAACAGAACGCAACAAGATCTGGCTGAATGCGCGGTCCTTTGCTCAAGATGTTTACGAAGGATTTCAGGTCAGAGAAGACATGTGCGGCCTGCCATCGACTTAGAGGACCGCATAACAACAGAGTATCTTTCGGGAGCACTTGTATGCCAACCCTCCCAGACTGAAAAGTGACCCCCTCACCTTGTACGATGGCTATCTTCAGTTCTGCTTCCAAGGAAGGTGGTGTTAAGATAATGCGGGCGTTTGGTCTTCTTAGCCGATAACGATATGTTCCAGGATTCCGCGGTTTCACCACGGTCACCAGTACTATCATATTGCTGTGATTTAGTATATTGAAACATAATACTTTCATACCCCAACAACTCTTGATGGACTTTTTATCTTTTGAGTTTTAGACTAATTTAACATATATATGGACGCAGAGGTGTTTCCAAGCACCGGGCCGGGTATATACTGGCCAAGACCCTATTTGCGCTTCCTCTGTTAAGAAAGTGAAGCGAGCGTCCTGGGCAACAGGGCCCTTCGGGGTCCTGCCTGAAGTCAATAGGATCGCCGGATTCCTCCGAAGTCGGATAGTGCTGCCTGTCATGGGAGGCCCACCACAGTCTGCATACCATAACCAACATGGGACCCGGATACGCACGGCACACCTTCAGGTCCGTATGACATCACCCTGATTGGTGAACAACAGGATGCCTTTCATCTGAACATACAGGACTTTGCGTTGGAGCCAAGCCAACGACACAATCATTTCTCTATTCCCTGTTCAGGGATGTTATCTCTATCCTATCTTAGTCTTATCCCTAACTTATATCCTTCTGTTACTTCTGTCCTCAGCTTCTTGACAGTGTGGTAGACAAAAGTGTTTATATGGCCCTGAGATAATTTTCTAGTTTATTCTTTTGAGTGTGAAGAAATGGTGACTTGGTGTTTAGTGCACATGGTAGTCCTGGTTTAATCCCCCAATCATGGTGAAATTCTGGGGCCGACTTAGCACCATATAATGGGTTAAAAACTTTAACAAATTTGTTGCATGTTTTTTTTTTAACTGGACGTCGCAATCAACCCCAGCATTTTTTGACTGGTTTTGATTTACTATGCAATGTTTATATTCAATAGTTTGCTACTGCTTCCTGAACGATTGATACTCATACTATCAAAATTAATGCAAGCCAGATTGCTTCAAAATCATCTGCAGCTGATTTTGAACACTTGACTCGATGTCTGAGAATGGTAAAATATGTTCACTGCTCCTAAGCCACAGATTCTGGTATAATATAACGAGCACCAGATAATTTTTCAGAATTTCCTGAGAATTGTCTGAGGAGGAAAAGTGATGAGGAATGGAACTGACCACTGCACATCATATTGCTATCAGTTATCAGTTGGGGTATCTTCGTTGCACTCCGGACATGTCCATAGGCTCAGATCCTCCCCCCAGCATATGCATCAGCGTCCGGTGGCTAATAGTGCCAGTTCTGTGTTGGTTGACGAGGCGCTTTGTTTTCCCGATGTACCTCTCGCGTCTGGCTGTGCCGATTCTTACTCCCAGGTCTTTCATCCTGGACAGCGATGTGGAATCACTGACGTCAAAGTCCTCTGTTCTCGCCATATCTTTAAGGACGTTAATAACATCGACACGATCCATGGGCTGGCCATCTACAGGGGGTGCAGAGCCAGCCAGTTTGTCAGCTCGTTCATTTCCCTCGACTCCCGCATGTCCCGGGACGAAGACGAAGGTGACTTTACGGACAACAGACTTCCGCAGCGATTCAGTCCACTGTCTGCGTACAGATCCAGCTTCGACCTTCTGAATCATGCTCATTGAATCACTTAGTACACACACGTTGGTATAAAGCTGTGATTCCAGCCATATGAAAGCCTGTGTAACTGCCATCACCTCCATCGTCATGCTGCTCATGGTCATAGAGTGGGCACCACTGGATTCTTGAACGGTTCAGCCCGCTGAACGGGCTGTAAATGCCCACGCACTTCTCTGCTGCTTTACAACAGATCCATCTGTATAGATGAGCACTTCGGGGCTATCTGAGTGTTCATAGATGAGCGCGTTAACCTCTGCATTGACAGCGGCAGGGTTCTGCTCTCTGCACCGTCTGTTGAGTGTGATAATGCAGGAGAAAGTGCACTTACAGGCTGGAGGCACCGGCACCCATTCCTTGCCGGGGTTGATACTGGTAAGACTGCAGACCTGTCTGACGACATCTTCCGCTCGACCCATCCATGATTTGCCCCTCTTTAGCCTGTCACCCTTTTCTCTGAATATAGCATCATGCAGAGGGTGCTGCTCATCTGCACTTATTTTTAAGTATGCACAAGCTCTCCAGATCTTGATCCTGTGTTCCATTGTCGGGAAGTCAAGGAGGTATCTCATTGCTACACAGCTGGTGTCTCTCGTGCAGCCCAAAATGATGCGCATGGCTTCGTTTTGTACCTTTTCAAGTCTTCCAATCTGTGTAGGGCTGACAGTGAGGATGGCCAGGGCATGCTCGATGCGTGAAAGCACAAGTCCTTGGAACAGAAGTATTAGCAGTCTTTGCTCGATATTGGCAGTCGCCATGACTCTCATTGCTGACAAACCTTTTCGAGCCTTCGTTATGACATAATCGACATGATCTCTGAAGGACAGGCTACGATCAAGCCTCACGCCAAGAGGCGTTTCTACTCAAACTGCTCCCATCCATTCTTACTGCCGGCAGGTCTGTTTTCACAATATGGTTGTTTAGTGAGAACCATGTAACCGTTGCCTTTGCAGGGTTGACAAGGGCATCGGCATCCCCACACCATGAGGAAATTCGATCTAGTTCGCCCTGCATATCATTGGCAACCGCCTGTCTATCTCGACCCTGTCGATACACGAGGATGTCGTCAACGAATGACAGAGTCATACCCCTCCCGTCCAACTGTTGTTCAGTGATCGGCACCGTATACACGTTGAATAGTACTGGTGCCAAAACCGAACAAAGACCATTCCAAGATAAGCAGCTACAGAATCATTACGATGCAGAATACTGTTGGCAAGCTAGTGGAGAAAATTGTAGCACACAGACTTGCTTGGGACTTGGAACAGCTCGGCTGCTTCCCGCCCACACTTGGAGGATACAGACGCAACAAAGAGTCATGGCTGAATGCGGCGGTCTTTGCTCAAGATGTTTACGAAGGATTTCAGGTCAGAGAAGAGACATGTGCGGCCGCCATAGACTTAGAGGACGCATACAACAGAGTATCTTTCGAGCACTTGATGCAAACCCTCCTCAGACTGAAAGTGACCCCTCACCTTGTACGATGGATAGCTGCAGTTCTGCTCCAAAGGAAGGTGGTGTTAAGATGCGGGAGTTGGTCTTCTGAGCCGATAACGATATGTCCAGGATTGCCGCAGGGTTCACCACTGTCACCAGTACTATCATATTGCTGTGATTTAGTATATGTGAAAACATAATACTTCATACCCCAACAACATCTGTGATGGAGCTTTTTATCTTTTGAGTTTATACTAATTTAAACATATATATGGACGCAGAGGTGTTTCCAAGGCACCAGGGCCGGGTTATATACTGGCCAAGACCTATTGGCGCGTCCTCGCCGAGCGTCCTGGGCAACAGGGCCCTTCGGGGTCCTGCCTGAAGTCAATAGGATCGCCGATTCCTCCGAAGTCGGAGAGTGTCTGCCTGTATGGCGAGGAACCACCAGTCTGCATACCAATAAGCCAGACATGGGACAACGGATACGCACGCAAACCTCAGGTCCTGTATGACATCACCCTGATGTTGAACAACAGGATGCCTTCATCTGACATACAGGACTTTGCGTTGGAGCTCAAGCCAACGAACACAAGCAAGCAGCAAGCAAGCAAACAACATATATATAATGTATTTTTTCCCCATGTCTTAGGTCACATATGAAATAATTAGATATGTTTTCCTATGTCTTCGATCAGATATGACATTTATAATGTACTTTTTTGGAATATCTTAGATCAAGGAAGGGTGAAGTTCTTCGTTGAGCATGAGTTTGAGGTTAGTACTCTTTCATTAGTCACCAGAGTGTTTGCTCTTTATCAGGAGACAGTGGTCACGCTTTACCTGGAAACATTATTTGTTCACTCTATATTAAATGTTTTGCATATCCTTTACAGGACTTCGCTGTCAACATCAGCATCTTTCAGCTGATTGTTGATTTCTTGGCAAGATTATGCTCAGTAGTTTGCCATTGCTTTCTGAGCGACTGGCTCCGTACTCTCATAAGTCACTGGCGCAACTCGAACCGCTTCCAATTCTCGTGCACTCACGTCGACCACAAGAGTATTCGGGGTTACGGAGAAAGCTGCTAACCCTCGGCCAGGGAGACCGGCCACTCTTTACCAGGAAAAACATTATTTGTTCACTCTGTACCAAGAAACACAATATTTGTTCACTCTATACTATGAAATACATTATTTGTTCACTCTATATCAGGAAACACATGATTTGCTCACTCTAAATTATGAAACACATTATTTATTAACTCTATATCAGGAAACACATTATTTGTTCACTCTTTACCAGGAAACACATTATTTGTTCACTCTGTACCAGGAAACACATTCACTCTATATCAGGAAACAATTTATTTATTCACTCTAATCATGAAACACATTATTTGTTCACTCTGTATCAGGAAACTATTTGTTCACTCTAATCAGGAAACACATGATTTGTTCACTCTAAATTATGAAACACATTATTAACTCTATATCAGGAAAAACATAATTTGTTCACTCTTTACCAGGAAACACATTATTTGTTCAGTCTGTACCAAGAAACACATTATTTGTTCACTCTATATTAGGAAACACATTATTTGTTCACTCTGTATCAGGAAAGCTGGTCTCTGTGGTGAAGGGCTTACGGACGCAGTTTCTAATCCTGTATACCAGCATTTGAAAGATAGCTGCGCGTGATTTGGCAGCAGACCGCGTTGCGTTGATTTTACATTGGTATCTGTGCTGGTCGTTGAGAAAGCAATGGCAAACTACTGAACATAAACTTGCCAATAAATCACAGGGGCAGAAATGCTGGTGATGACTCTGATGTCCTGTAAAAAGGATATGCAAACAAAAATAATATCAGGAAACACATTATTTGTTCACTGTATACCAAGAAAAAACATTATTTGTTCACTCTATATCAGGAAACACATTATTTGTTCACTGTATACCAAGAAATACATTATTTGTTCACTCTGTATCAGGAAATACATGATTTGTTCACTGTATTCCAAGAAAAACATTATTTGTTCACTCTGTACCAAGAAACACATTATTTGTTCACCCTATATCAGAAAACACATTATTTGTTCACTGCATACCAAGAAATACATTATTTGTTCACTCTGTATCAGGAAATACATGATTTGTTCACTGTATACCAAGAAATACATTATTTGTTCACTCTGTATCAGGAAATACATGATTTGTTCACTCTGTACCAGGAAACACATTATTTGTTCACTCTATACCAAGAAACACATTATTTGTTCACCCTATATCAGAAAACACATTATTTGTTCACTGTATACCAAGAAATACATTATTTGTTCACTCTGTATCAGGAAATACATGATTTGTTCACTGTATACCAAGAAATACATTATTTGTTCACTCTGTATCAGGAAATACATGATTTGTTCACTGTATATGAAGAAATACATTATTTGTTCACTCTGTATCAGGAAATACATGATTTGTTCACTGTATACCAAGAAATACATTATTTGTTCACTCTGTATCAGGAAATACATGATTTGTTCACTGTATACCAAGAAACACATTATTTGTTCACTCTATACCAAGAAACACATTATTTGTTCACTCTATACCAAGAAATACATTATTTGTTCACTCTATATCAGGAAACACATTATTTGTTCACTCTACCAAGAAACACATTATTTGTTCACTCTATATCAGGAAACACATGATTTGTTCACTATATACCAAGAAACACATGATTTGTTCACTCTATATCAGGAAACACATTATTTGTTCACTCTATACCAAGAAATACATTATTTGTTCACCCTATATCAGGAAACACATTATTTGATCACTGTATACCAAGAAATACATGGTTTGTTCACTCTATATCAGGAAATACATTATTTGTTCACTCTATACCAAGAAACACATTATTTGTTCACTATACACCTAGAAACACATTATTTGTTCACTCTATACCAAGAAATACATTATTTGTTCACTCTATATCAGGAAACACATTATTTGTTCACTATATACACCAAGAAACACATGATTTGTTCACTCTATATCAGGAAACACATTATTTGTTCACTCTATACCAAGAAATACATTATTTGTTCACCCTATATCAGGAAACACATTATTTGATCACTGTATACCAAGAAATACATGGTTTGTTCACTCTATATCAGGAAATACATTAATTGTTCACTCTATATCAAGAAACACATTATTTGTTCACTCTATACCTAGAAACACATTATTTGTTCACTCTGTATCAGGAAACACATTATTTGTTCACTCTATACCTAGAAACACATTATTTGTTCACTCTATATCAGGAAACACATTATTTGTTCACTATATACCAAGAAACACATTATTTGTTCACTCTATATCAGGAAGTACATTATTTGTTCACTCTATACCAAGAAACACATTATTTGTTCACTCTATACCAAGAAACACATTATTTGTTCACTCTATACCTAGAAACACATTATTTGTTCACTCTATATCAGGAAACACATTATTTGTTCACTATATACCAAGAAACACATGGTTTGTTCACTCTATATCAGGAAACATTATTTGTTCACTGTATACCAAGCAACACATTATTTGTTCACTATATACCAAGAAACACATTATTTGTTCACTCTATATCAGGAAACACATTATTTGTTCACTCTATACCAAGAAACACATTATTTGTTCACTCTATATCAGGAAACACATTATTTGTTCACTCTATACCAAGAAACACATTATTTGTTCACTCTATATCAGGAAACACATTATTTGTTCACTCTATATCAGGAAACACATTATTTGTTCACTGTATATCAAGCAACACATTATTTGTTCACTCTATACTAAGAAACACATTGTTTGCTGTTTTATCAGGAAACACACCTATTGAATAATGACCATGACAAGCAAGCACTTTTAAGAGCATTGGGTCAGGTCTATGTTCTTTGAATTATTGCCATGTGGCCAAGCCATTCATTTATTTTATTTGTTTGCCTTTTTCTTGCTTTTTCCCCCTTCAGTTTTACCAGCTGTCACTAAGTTGTAAAGTTTATTTCTCTGCAGATTGTGTGCACAAAATCTTAATTATCTACTTCACATTTCTGTCTCATTTGCTTTTCTGTCCATCCATGGTACTCTTTGCATTGTCCCCAGAAACCACATTTCCACTGCCATTAGATGTTTCTCAGCTTGTCTGCTTATTGTCCATGTTTCACACACATACAGCAGTTTACGATATATGTAGCATTTGATCTCTTTTTCTCCCTACATTTGTCAGCATTTTATTGGTGGACATGTTTTCCATTTGGCAAAAGATTGCCCTTGCTATGGCAATTCTTTTTATAATCTCTATAAGGCATCCTCTTTCAAATGTTCCAGATAATTGGGACAAGATAATTCATTAAATTGGTGCAAGACAGCTCTCTGTAGTTGTTTGGGAAGGAAAGGCAGTAAGAAAAGGAATATACCACCCTGCCTTATAATGTTTGACTTAGAATATGTGATGACCTAATACCTTCTACCAACAATATTTGCCTGGGGCTACTGAACACAACTCCTGGTAAAGTACAGGGTGTTTATTTATCTGTGCAGTGGATAGTGACTACCAGTGCTAGTTGCTTATTACTCAGACTTCAATAAAATCCTCAAAATCCTGGCGAACACTAGGGGACAATACAAAAATAAGTGCTATCATAGTTTTTAATTATGCACTGTTAATCTGAAATCTTGTCATTTGTCTAAAATATTTATGTGATAATACACAGACTTATCTTGATTTCCAAATTTTTTATGTTAAAACATACAAGATGCACTCATCAATCCAATTTGTGTTTTCCATGCCAGGTCACACTTACATTGATGGGAGACAGTCCCACGATACCATGGCGCCTGCTGGATGTCAGCTTTCTAGTGGAAGATCATGAAACAGGAAGTGAGTTTCTTATTTTCTGCTCAAGGCATTTTATTCTGTTGGTTGATTTGTAAATCCTCTAGAAAACTGGGTTTGAACTGTAAGCCCAGTGCATTAGCATTCAGGTGATTTTACCATTGAAAAAGGATAGCATCTGTCAGAGTGAGATTAATGTAGGCTTTGCTCCTGACTTGGGTCAGAAGTCTATCTACACAATGGCCATGATGCAGAACTCTCTTTCCCCTCTTCAAGCTCAGAAACCAGCAGGGTGTGCAAGATCAGTAGTACATCACATGTGCGGGTGGCATGTAAGGATGTCACCAGGTCATGGTTCAACACAACACATCAAAGATGGCTGGGATTAGGCCTAGGTTGGTGTTTTCTCCACAGGTTTGAGGTATTTCATCGTCAGCAGACTCGAACCCAGTACCCCGATGCCCAAGAGGAATTTTATTATGTTAAAAATGTCTTTAAATAAGAAGAAAAGGATTTCTTTTCATCTAAATAGTGCTCTGCAGCTTAGGGGCAGTGAACACATTTTGCAGTTGCCCGTTATACTAAGTCGAGGGTTTGAAATCAGCTGTGGGTGATTTGAAAGCTAACTGCTGTGCATTTTATTTTTTCCAGATTTTATGAAATGTTTGTCATTCAGAACTGAACGAAATATTTGCCTGGCAAATCGCAGATGATCCAAAAATGCTTGGGTTGACTGTGACATCCTGTAAAGGACATGCAACTAATTTAATAGTATTTACAGCTGAAAAATGGAACAGTTTGACTTCCTAGTGCATTTGTCTTTACAGGAAAACAGGTTAACGAGTAACAGTTTGCAAGACTGTTAGATTGACTATTCACTCAGCCTTCTGCTGTAAGAGACTACCATCTTCCATAATCAGCATCTCTCTCATTAGAGAAAATATGAACATGGACAACAGACTTGACCTAATCCACAAACAAATCAAATCTATCCATTTATCTAAGAACAGATCACTCTAGACTACTTAGTGACTAAACTGACTGACTCGAAGCTGTTCATATAGATGAATGAAGTGATTAAACTGGAGATTAGAAAAGTGAATGTGTCCATTTTGCTGCTAATGAAAGATACCTAAAGTAAATTGTGCTGTAGTTTATTATATTTAAAAAATTGTTTGTATAAATAAGTAAAGCATCCTTTAACACGCCTTAAAGCCTATTGGACATATGGTGTTAGGCACATTTGTTATAGACCAGTCAGCATTGCAGCTGTGTTGTGGTCAGTATCACGCAGCCACCTTGACTTCCCATGACATTTCCTGGTGCTCATTTTAGTCTCAGGCAACCAAGGAACCCAGGTCAGTTTTCAAAATCCACCTTGATGTGAGTTTGAACCCTTGGCCACTGGGCCAGCAAGCAAGCATCTGGCCATTACGCTACCATGGCTGCCAGATTGCTTGTATAAAATAAATAAATACATTTGTCCCGCAGCAGTTTCCTCTTATAAGTTTATGATGTAATTGAAATTTTCCCTGTATAATTTTCAGATGGCAAGTCTTTGGTGCATTCTATGCAGGTATAGTACATTTTATATTTGTCTTGGAGTGACTGGGTACATAATAAAGAGGTTGGGTAGGTGTGGAGTGTGAAAGTTGTTGTCAAAATGGAAGTAATGTTTCCTTTGAGTTGTCTCTCATGCTTGCTTGACATGGCTGAGTAGAGTGTATAAAAGAGCTGAATGTGTTCTTCTAAACTACTACAGCTACTAATGTTATGGCTAGGAGGGGCAGTATGGTATTGATGCAGTCCATCTGATATTAGAAGGCCTAGTAATCTGGCTGAGTCCGTTGTTTATGCTGTGGGTACAGTAATATAGCCATAGATGATGTTTGATATGACATAATGTCTTGTGATAAGTGAATTATTAGTGAAAGTTGTTGCCATGTTTGATGTTTATGTGGATATGCATGGTTGTTCATTGTATGATTGAACCAGTTAAATGCCATATATCTTCCCAGAGCTGTTCATGTGAAAAGTCTTGTATGTGATTGCTATTTGATACAGAGAGTCCTGACCCAGACAGTCTGCAGGAAACATCCATCTCGCTGAGAGCTTTCTTTAATCTGTCATTTTATGACAGTATTTATGTCTCATTACAGTCGATTGCATACAAGCTAATAGAAAATACCATCTTACTATCTTAATGTTGTTGTAACATTGCTTGACTTCCTTCACAATTACTGTATATGCATAGTAAAATGGAAAGGCACTCTTGCAAGATTTACAGCCGCAGTGTCATTCTTTTTCTTATTCTTGCATGTTTTTCCGCCATATATCTAATATAGATTCAAATATAAACCGAACTGTGAATCTAAGGGCTGTAGAATACCCATACACTTTTTCATGAACCATAATAACTGAAAACTGTATTTGGGATCTTAAATGTGTGTGCATGATGTATTTTTTAAGGATATGCTAAACTGTCATTTCAGACTGAGAATTTAATAGTTTCCATACAGAATGTGTGTAAAATGTTATTTACAATCTTACAGTAACTATTATTTTTCATAATATTATTATTTGTCTTTATTTGAGTACTACAAAAGTAAATTTAGGTGTTATTTTTTCACTAGTTGTTCTTGTTTTGCTTCTTGCCATGCAAGATAATCAGTTCTTTAGCTACTGTATATACCACAGTGTGATGGTATTAGTGTTTTGAGACATTGAACTTTATATACACTGGGTTACATAATTGAAGTAGGATGGGCCCCTCCTTCCCAGCTTCACTCTCCAGAGAGATCTCTGATAACCATTAAGGGAATTAAGACTGACCCCAAACAAAACCTTACTACAGTGAGACTTGAACCCAGATAACTGTGCGAGTAGTGAATTTTCCACTATGCAACAACAGTTCTACAGATATAATAGTGTTTTAAATATGGTGATGTTTGTATGAGAAATAGTTTCTACAGATCTAATAATGTTTTAATATGGTGATGTTTGTATGAGAAATAGTTTCTACAGACATAATAGTGTTTTAATAAGGTGATGTTTGTGTGAGAAGTAGTTTCTACAGATGTAATAGTATTTTAATATGTTTTGGGGGTTTTGCTTTTTTTTATGAGAAGTAGTTTCTACAGATTAATAGTGTTTTTAATATGATGTTTTT